>SNQJ01S0068651.1:48985-69153 GCA_010110895.2 Picea sitchensis | reverse complement strand
GATAGTGAACAAATGTCTGGAAGGCTAGCTTCGTTGCTTTGTCTCTGATAAACAAGCACATTGGTTCAAATGGTTACCCTTGGCAGAATGGTGGTATAACACTTCCTTTCATACTACAACAAAAATGACACCATTTATGGCACTTTATGGATGCCACCCTCCTTCCATAACTTCTTCTCTAAAAGAAAAATCTAAGGTTCAAGCAGTGGAATATCACATCGAGAATCAACAACAAGTTCTCCAAATCTTAAAGGACAACCTCATCATGGCACAAAATCGCATGAAACAACAAGCAGATCAACATCATAGTGAAAGAATTTTTGCAGTAGGGGATTGGGTGTTTTAAGACTACAACCATACAAACAGATGTCCCTCAAGCAAGCCAAGAAGGATAATAAATCGTCACCAAAGTACTATGGCCCTTATATGGTGTTGCAAAAGATTGGTACTATGGCATACAAATTGGAGCTGCCTGCATCTTCACGAGTACACCCAGTTTTCCATGTTTCATGCTTAAAGAAGGTTATAGGCGACAAGATCCCAATTCAAATTATATTTCCAGAACTTGATGAGGAAGGAAAAATCATATTGGACCCTGAAGCCATCACTGACACAAGAATTCTCCAACTGAGGAATAGATCCATTTCAAAGTATCTCATTAAATGGAGGAAACTATCGGCTAAAGATTCCACTTGGGAAGATGAGCCTTTTATACAAAATCATCCAGATTTACTCAAGCGTTGCGGACAACACTTTCCTCAAGGGGAGAGGCATGTTAAGCCCTAATATTGGCTCATTACCCCTTAATCGGGGCATATTATATTAGTAATGTTATTTTATTTATGTCGGCTTTAGTCCATTAGTTGTAATTATACCTCCTAGTCTCCTATATATACCAATGAGACATTTTCATTTTGAATCATCTTGTACTTCAACATTTAAGTGGGGTAAAAGGAGTTTTCCCCCTCGAAGAGGCTTATTATCTAAAATTATCTCTTTTTCAAGATGTTGAGTACTTTTTCTGAGGTTTTTCTATGCTATATTGATATTTAGTTCTTAACAACACCCTCTTAGGATTTCCACCTCACCCATTGACTAAGCATTGCCTCTCCAACTCATTCCATCTCATCAATCCTCAACCTAAACCCTAAAAATGTGCCCCCCTCCTTGAGATGCTCAATCTTTCTTGGGTTTTGACACTTGGCTTGCATCCAAGAGGGGTAAATTTGTCTTTCCAATTATAAATGAATGCCCTCTCTCCCTCATTTCTCACCAATTATATTGCTACTGTTACTCTACCCAATTTTCTCCTCACTATTCCCATCTCTCCCATATTGATCTCATCTTTGGAGAGGAACTTGTTGCAAGTATTTGCAACAACTTCCTAATTGTTAATAGAAAGAGGACAAATGGTGTGTTAAGAGTATTCTTGGTGCATCTATGATTTGAGGTGATATTGCTTGGTTTTTATTTGTGTAAGCATTATTTATATCTAGATTAGAATTCCCAAGCAAAGTATTTTGCTTGGGTAGATATCCAATAGTATTATTGTGGATTTGAGTGAGTAGAGTTTATATTTGCAAAGTATTTTGTTTCCTCTAATTTATCTATTCATCATTTTCTCTTGTCTTGTAGTTTCTTCACAAGTATTTGTAGGTTACTTCAAGGGTTTGAAAGGTTTGTTTCAGATTTGGAAACTTGCCATCCTCATACATTTTGATCCTCTAAAATTTCTGCAAGTTATTTATGTTCTTTACATTCATATTTTTCGGTTGTCTAACACTTAGAATAGATCATACAAATATTTACATCTTGCTGAAATTTTTATGCAGAAAATTTTTGTGTAAAAACAAAAATTTTCTTTCACTTCGGTTGTTTTTTGCAGCATTTCCAACAAGCTTTTGCAAGCTTTTGCTTGTTGGTTTTGTAGATTATCGCCAGTACAAGGGGAGGTGCTACCCATTTTGGGCCACAAAACACTCAAGAAGAGCCTCTCATTGTTGGGTAACATAACCCTCTTCTTTCTCATCTTTTCTAGTAATTGTAAGCAAGCCCAAGGGAGTCCCAAAAGGACTTGCACTTCTCATATTGTAATTTTCTGCAATTTAGTTCTTTAGTTTGGGCCTACATCTTGGAGTGAGTTTGGCCCAGCCAACCCCCAAAAACATAAGGCTAGGATAGTTATTTATTTTCTACAATATTTCATTATTTTGTTCTCCCCACTTGTTATTAGGACAAGATTGAGAGGCTAGGTTTATTTCAACATTTTATTTCAAGTTCTTTCAACCCACTTTGGCACAAAAAAGGAAGGCTTGCCTCCACCTTGTGCCATTGTTTGTGGTTCTCTTAGCTTAGTTTATTTTCCATCATTTAATTTCAACTTGTTTGCCTACACCTTGGAGTGTGTTTGGCCTAGCCAACCCCCAAAATCATAAGGATAGTATCGGTTTTACTTCTTTATGTGTTGAATGGTTAAAATAATCTAGAAGTAGAAATAATAATCTTAATGCTAGTTTAGGCCCATGGAGGCATGAATGTTTTATGATTCTCTTTAATATTTCCTTTCCATTTGCAAGCTCTACTTAGTTCAAGTACATTTTCTTTCATCTTTATTTCACAAGTAATTTACTTATCTTGCGATATCATGGGCATGGCATAATTTCAATGGTTTAAGGCAAACATATGTTTTAATTTTTGCAAGTTAGATGCTTAAGTACTACATGCTATTTCAAGTTACATGATTTTGTTGAGTACTTCATTTTACTTGCAAGCAATTTCCCTTTAGCATTCAAGCACTTGACATTTAGCAAACAAATCTTGTTCAACACACAAACTAACTTAATTTACCTTAGTCGCATAGGGCATAAAATTAACTAGACTTAATAGGGCACTCACTACTGACCCAACTTTACCATCTAAACGAAGATTGTAAGGAAGCAATGGAACGTGCTAGATCGGGGACGATCTCACGGTGCTTGGTGTCCTTTCCAGGAGTACTTATTTCCTTGGGTTGACATGTGGAGCTAGGGTGGGGCCTTGTTTGCCTCACTTCTTGAGCACCCAACAACTATTTGGTACAAGCGGGGGGAGTTTTGAGGTTGTCACTTAGTTAGGATTCACTCTCTAACTTACGAACTTAATAATCCTTTTAATCCACTTTGACCTTGGGACATTTACTTTGGCATACATTTTATGGTTGACACTTAAATCTTGCAAGCACTCTATTTTCCATTAAATTAATGCAAGCTCATTTCAATGTTGTGTATGATTAACTAAGTGGATTTTAGTTGCGCCCTTGCCCTTGGAGGCTTTCTTTGAGCACATTAATTTTCATTTTAAGTTGTGTATTGGTTTGTTGGAATGGCCCCTTGAAGTTGTGCATCCTTTGGAGGCAACTTCATTGTTGGGTTTGTGTTGTTTGTTTTTTCCATTGAAGCAACCACATAGAGTTGCACATCCTTTGGAGGCACTCTATTGTTGGGTATGATGGCTTGATGTATTGATGCAATATTTCCATTTGAAACAACATCTATTTTCTGCACAAACAAGTATTTGGGTTAGTGCTTGTCTCTTTGTCCATTAGTTGTATCATTCATACATCTTGTATTTAGTTGTATCTCTTGGATATTCTTTAGTTGTAACTCTGTATTTAGTTCTTCTATCTTTGTATCTAATATTGTGATATTGTATCTAGTTCTAAGTTTCACTCTTTGCAATCTTGTGTAAATCTTGTAAAATCTATCTCCCTTAAACTCTAGTTGACCCATTCTTTAGTTGTCTTAGGAAAGGGCTTGTCTTTGCATTGAATTGTTGAACATTGCATTGTTTCTTTTGCATATAGGCTAGATTCCCCCAAACCTTTAACTAATTAAAACTAACTCCTAGAAATTAACTTCTTAACTTCACATAGTAATTAGGGTCTACCCCCCTTGGCTTCCCTAGGAGTAAGCCTAGACGAAAAAGGTTCAAGTCGAGGTGACAGTGGGCTTTGAACCTAGGCATTGTGCCTCCAAGGACACACTAAATGAGTTGGACTTAGCTCGTGTTTTCAAGTCTATATAAGAACGACAACATATTTGGAGTCATTGTCGGGGATATGTTTTTTATCCTTGGTCTAAATGACTTAATTAATTTATTTTTTAAGAACTAAGTAATAAACTTTAATCCCTAATTTTTTTTGACTTGCATTGGTTGTTTTTGTTTGCTTTCTCTTCAAGTGGAGACTCCATTGAACAAATCTGTCAAGTATACTACTAGGAGCACTTCACAAGGAGTGATTTGTTCTTTTCTTGAACATGAAAAGGTTTATAGGAGGAGGGTAAATCGCCTTGCCCCCTAGGAGGCTACTTGAAAGTCTTAGAGAATAATCACTCACTGATATCCAATACTTGTTCTAAACTAATAATAATCAATCAATTGTTAATACTCCCACTAATACTCCTAATGCAACCATGAGTATGTTTTTGAGGCCTTTAAATTTTGAAGCTACCCAAGGGGCTCCTCACGCGATTCCTAAAAAGGCCATCGATAAGTTGTCATGTTTTTAGGGGAATGATGTTGTCAATGTTCACTCTCATATTCTGAATTTTGATCTACGTGTTTTGAAGTATTGTAATGGTCATAATGAAGAGGATGTTAAGATGACATTATTTGTGTACTCTTTAGAGGGGGATGCTCCAGAGTGGTTTTTAGAGTTTGATCCTAACAAGTTTAGCACCCTAGATGAAATAGTGACAGAGTTCAAGAAAAGGTGGGGTGACCAAAAGGAAAACAGATTTTTACTAGCTTCCCTTAGTTCAAGTCAGAAAAGGGAAAATGAAACTGTGGATGAATTTAACAAAAGATTTACTAACTTGCTGAAAAGTCTCCCTCAAGATATAATGCCTTTTAGAAACTGCAATTTTGATTTACAATATGGAAGCTTTTGAGGGGGAAATGAGATATGCAGTAAGGGATAAGGATACTCGCACTCTTAAGAATGCACAAGTTATGGCTGTGAGGATCGATAAGAATATGCGTGAAGCTAGGAAATATAATATTCTTGGTTTTACTAGAGGAACTTCTTCCCAACCTTATGAAGAGAAGAAAAAAAAAATTGAGAATCAAGGATCTCCTAATGATGGCATTAAAGAACTCACTCAATTGATTAAACAAATGGAAATTAATCATGCTAATCAATTGAAGGAACATGTTAGTCAAATGAATGCCATACAAAATAGGTTGATATCTATGGAAAGGGGTCAAGCAAGTAGGCCCCAACATAGGCCACATGATAAATGGCCTAAGAGACATCCTCCCCAAGATCGAAAACCACCAAACCCATTTGAGTCCACTAACTTGGTTGACCACCAAGCTATTCCTTATTGTAGACCTTGTGGACAATTTCATGAAGAATCAACTTGTCAATTCTTCCTTCACCTTTGTGATGAGATGGGACCTTATAGAGCAGAAAATGAACAAGTTAATATGTTTGGTCATGAGTATAATGTTGGCATGCATGATTGGATGGATTTGATGGAACATAGTGAGGGGGTAAATTGCATGAATGATGTTGTGGTGGATAAGGAAACATAAAATTTTGGTCCAAAGCCTACTCCACAACAAGTAGCTGAAATGGATAAGTATAGAGGCATTACCTACCAAAGGAGTGGAAACATAAGTCAAGATAGAAATCAAGCAAACATTCCCAAGGTATCCCCAACCCCTCCTAAGTCAAATGTGTATGCAAGCTCATATTTAAATATTGACTTGGGTGGATGGTTGAGTAATGCAAAGATGTTGGTGCATGTGTCAGAAATAATGAAGATTCCTTCTCAGAGGGAGAAGCTACACAAAGCCATAGAAAATCCTTCTCAGTATAAGGTTGACATTCCACCAGCAGTAGCTTATCAGGATGCACCTATTATTTTGCAGAATATGGATAGGGGAAATGAAAAGAATAGACCTTTTTACCTATCTTTTCTCATGAATGATTTTATCCTTCACAATTGTATGTGTGATTCAGAAGCTATCTCAAATTTTATGACTAAGAAAGTAATGGAACAATTAAAATTAAGAATATCTAGACCTTATCATAACATTTGTGCGATGGATAGCAAGACAATTCAGGTGCATGGTTTGATTAAAGGATTACAAGTACACTTGGTTGTATTCCCAGACATTATGATTGAGATGGACATTGTTTTGATTGATGTGCCTGATGCTTGCGGTATGTTGCTTTCTAGGAAGACTGTTGCAGATTTGGGTGGTAATTTGCAAATGGATTTAACTTATGCCACCATTCCAACTCCCATTGGTTCCATGTTCAGATTAAATAGAGAGTTGGAAAGAAAGTATCATGTGGAAGATCCTAGGAGAAAGGATAACAAGATTGTGTATCGTGAAGTAGAAATGGGATGTTATGAATTTGAGTCTACTTCTCTAACATCTACCAAGATGGAACTTGATGATGAACCCCCAAACATTTGTAGTGTTTGGGACGCCATGGATTATTTTGATGGTCTTTTTCTTGAGGAAGGTTTGGATGAAATGGATAGTGATTTGACTCCTCTAGATTTAGAAAATGAGTTGGATTTTTCAGTTGAAAATATGTTATCAAATCAACCTTCATTAGAGGAATTAGTTAGATGTTAGAAGAAGTCAGATGGAATTCTTGGGCCACACCCTCCTTATTTTTCAGAAATTGGGAAAATCAAAGATAGAATGTGTGATGAAAATATGATGGAAAGTAGTAAGGATGATAAGATTAATATTGATAAAGTAAAGTATATCATCCATATGAAGAGGTATGCCAAGCCTTTTAAGGAAAAATTAAGTTCAGAAACTTCTCACTTGGCACCTATGCAAAATCATCAAAATTTTTTTAAGGAGGGTTGTCCCAAGTGGCCTAAGGTTAGAAGCAGGGATTCACATGAGAAACTCAGAAGCCGACATAAAGTGTAGCAGTCTTCTAACAACTCTTCTCAACCAGTGGGATGACATAAAGTCAGACATGCTAGTGAGAGGACTCCATCTTGAAGTGTTTCTTCATATGGAAACTTGGTGTCCAAAGGGACACCCTTTGTAACGTATCTCTAACCCTTCTCCTTGTATTTCAGTTTTGTATTATTTCATTTCATTATGTTATTATGTACTTAGATGTTTTTATTGTATCATAGTTTCATTCTATAATCATAGTTGATGTACAATAGTTATTTCATTATGTAATTGTTGTTTATAGCATTTCATTTTGTTCTATATATGTATATTTATGTTGGGTATTGGTGAGCACTCTGTTTTGTAGACTCTGGATTCTCATATGCTCACCTCCCCAAGTGAAGATCGAACACATGTCCCCATGTGGAGCCAGATGTTGACCACCTATTCAACTAGGGGGTCAACTCCATGTACCATGAAGATATGCACCATCAGGTGCTACCGAGTCAGAGACTTACTGGTTCTACAAGGCAGTTTTGGCCTTCAACACATCTTTTTGTAATGGAATTTCCGCTCCCCTATGTGGGATAATAATGTAATAGGTCTGCATGGATCATAGTTAGGTCGGTTACCTTAGGACTTCACCATTAGAGGAGTCCCTTTCACTGAGTGTTTGTTTTCCTCATGTTATTAATTTGGCCTAACCAGCCTTATTAATTTCCATTGAGTTTTTCACTCAGACAAGTAATTCCTCCAAAGTGGTGAAAGACATTCTAATGGTTTATCTCTCTAGTAGCTAGTGTCTAGGAATTTTGTAACTGACCATGTAAGACATCTCTGAAAATTTTGCGGAATTTCGTAGAGTTTAGATAGTTTTTTTTTTTTTTAATTTATTAAAATTGCCTAAGTTGGGTAATTTTAATTAAAATTTGATGAAAAATGTAAAAACTAGGTCCTTGGGATTTTGGTAGGGGTATTTGTGCTCAAAAGAAATGGAATGAGACCCCCTACACCCTTGAATATAGTTTTAGCTCAATTGGGCAAGTTTTGCTAGGTGTTTTTCCATGAAGAGTCTTGGTCAGTAAAAAACAACAATTTAATTGCTAGTCATGACATAGTCAAAATGCCATTTTTTGTAATTTTGAGCTAAATGGCTAGAGTAAAGGTGAGAGGTGATGCTTAAACCTTAGACTAACCCTTCCTAACCCTTTTCTCACCCTCATAACCCTTTCCCACCTAGCCACCACTTCATATTGTTTGTCCCCCTAGGGAAGTTGCACCCCCCTCCTTGAGAAAACTTTAGAAAATGAAAAATTAAGATGATTGGGGCCCCCTCTCCCCTAGTGCGCCCTCCTAGGATTTCCACCTCACCCATTGACTAAGAATTGCCTCTCCAAATCATGCCATCTCATCAATCCTGTTAGTTTTTAGCTCGGGAGGTCCTCCACATGTTTTGTCTTGTATGCGGATGTTACCTTAATATTTACACTACCAGGCACTTAACTTTGTAATAGTTTTTATAAAATTGTTTTTAAGTGGTTCTTTTATTAAAGTGACCTTTTAATAAAGTGTACCTTCTATTTTTAAAGTGACTTTATTTTTATAAAGCACTTATGTAATAAAGTGACTTTATTTTCATAAAGCACTTATGTAATAAAGTGACTTTATTTTCATAAAGCACTTATGTAATAAAGTGAAATTCACTTTAATTTTAAATNATTTTCATAAAGCACTTATGTAATAAAGTGAAATTCACTTTAATTTTAAATGAGACATTTTGGAGGGAATGGATAATGACCCTTGATCTTGAAAAAGGCAAGATCTAATCTTGGCCTTTGGATCTAGGGTTGGGAAGGTGAAATGACACTTTGGAGGGAAAAATGCCATTTTCAGATTATAAAAGAATGCATTGGGTAGTGTGCAAGTTATGTTGAGAAGACATCGGGAGGATGTTGAGAGGACATCGGGAGGAGAGATAGAGAGATTTTTTGAGCATGCTTGAGAGAGGAAAGTGAGCAACAAAGAGGAAACATTTTCTAAGGAAGGAGGGCATGAATCCCAAGAAACATTTTTTTGAGTTTTGGGCCGAAATATTTTTCTGCTGTGGGAGGCTGTATTGTATGGATCCGTATAGTCCATACGATTCTGTATAGTCCATACAATCGTACGGATTTGGCACGAAAATCGACATTTTAGACAAGAATTTCGACGAAGATTTCTATTTTTTGTTTGTTGTTTCTGGGTCATATGGAATAGTCCATACAGCTGAATGTGAGCACGGAAAATGAGGCAGAAGGAGGTCGTACATTAGTACAGTTTTGGCATGGAAAACGAGGCAGATTTCTATGGGATAGATTTGGTGCTGTGAGGTATTTTCCTTGGCTGGAAATGTGGTTTGTTGTTGTTTTTTACTTTCCTAAAGCATAATAATAAGATCTCTCTCTCTCTTGTTGGGCTTCCCCACATTGGGGTTTTCCCTAGCATTTGCCTAAATTTCTGAGTGTTATTGGGTTGTTATCCACTGTTTTTTTCCGCTGCATATTTTTCTTAGCAATGTGTATTTCTACTTATGGAAATTTCTGAATGTGAGGTTATGCATTTCTGAAACTTATGAAGATAGTTATCTCTAGGTTACTAAGTGTTTGACAGAATTTCAGTTTGCTGATTTTAGTCATTAAAAAATCTACATGGTATCAGAGCTTGTTCTCTGAAGTTCAGTGGGCGGTATTTGGCACTTGGAACAACAAGTGATTTGTTTTTGTATTTGCTTGAAGAAGGCAGAAAAGGTTCTTTGTCAGGTGGACAAATATGGCCTCCAACATCAGGTTTGAAGATAGATTGGAGGGGATCTCCAACCACCTGTAGTGGAAGGTTAGAATCAACAGTGTTCTCAAGGAGAACAAATTGTGGTCATTTGCGAACACCGTTATGCCTGTACCTACTTCAGATCCCATAGCTCTTGATGTTCACGAGGTGAGGAAAGCTAAGACTCAAAGAATCATCTTGGATGGGGTCAGAGACCACCTTATTCCACACTTGGTTGATAAGAAGACAACCAATGAAATGTGGGTTGCACTGAAAGGCCTGTATGAGGCTAAGAATGAGAACTAGAAAATGGCTCTCTGGGACAAGCTCCATGGAACTAGGATGGTCAAAGGAGAGAGTGTGGCCACCTACCTCACCCGGGTTGTACAAGTGAAGAACGAGTTGGCAGTTGTTGGAGAAGTCATTCCTGACTCAGAGTTGGTGCAGATAGCCCTCAAAGGCTTCACCAAGGAGTGAGAATTTTTCTTCAAGTGCATGGTGGGGAGAGAGAAGCTCCCTGACTGGATAAGATTATGAGATGATTTAACGCAGGACAAGATCCAACAAGGGTCTCAGGAAAAGGCATTGGACAGTGCAGATGACAAGAACATTGCTCTTATGGAAAAGGGAAATAAGAATGACATGAGAAAGGTGAAATGATTTGCATGTCACAATACTGGCCACTATGTTAGTCAATGTCCGAACAAGAAGAAGAAGAAACCGGAACCAGGGCTGTCAGCTTCAGCAGAAGTTGTAGAATTTGCCCAGGGATCTGAGAAGAAGTTCTCTCTCATGGTTGGCTCCATGGGCAGTGGATGCCTAGTGTTCAAGGACATTGAGTCTTGGTTTGTGGACTGTGGTGCCTCTCGACACATGACTAGGTTGAGGTCAGTTTTCCTCGATCTTACAAAGATAGACTCAGATTGTAGCGTGAATTATGGATCCAGCCCACAACATGCAGTAAATGGGGTTGGAAGGATGAGATTCCAACTAGAGTCGGGAATTCTTCTAGAGGTTGGCGAGGTGTTATATGTTCCAGAGTTGACAGTTAATTTTCTCTCAGTGTCAGCTTTGGATGAGAGTGGATTTGGAGTTGTTTTCAACAGTGGACATGTGTTTTTGTATCCTGTGGGAGCAATTGTTGACACAACAGTAATGCTTGGTGTCAAGTATGAGGGCTTGTACAGGTTGTTGGGTAGACCTGTGTTGGGATCCATAGATTTATGGAATCAGATTCTATGTCGGAGAGTTTGCAGGTAGCACAAGAGAGAGAGTTGATACATGGCACTCGGTCTTCTTTCAAGATTCTCAAGGGACTCAACAGGCATGAGTCGACACAGTTGGATGCTCAGGAGAGTGTGCAGCCTTCTAGGAGCATGTCTTTAGTTCGTGGTACAAAAGAGGTAGCAACAGAGGCTTCTAGTGCAGTGGGAATAGTGGCTTCAGAGGGAGCAGAGACTTCTGGTATAGAGGGAGCAGCTATGGCAGCTCATGAGATGGAGATAGATTCTGGTGGTGATACCAAAAGTACCTCCCTCACTAAGAGGGAGTGTTAGTTTTTAGCTCGGGAGATACTCCACATGTTTTGTCTTGTATGCAAATGTTACCTTAATATTTACACTACCAGGTACTTAACTTTGTAATAGTTTTTATAAAGTTGTTTTTAAGTGGTTCTTTTATTAAAGTGACTTTTTAATAAAGTGTACCTTCTATTTTTAAAGTGACTTTGTTTTTATAAAGCACTTATGTAATAAAGTGACTTTATTTTCATAAAGCACTTATGTAATAAAGTGAAATTCACTTTAATTTTAAATGAGACATTTTGGAGGGAATGGATCATGACCCTTGAACTTGAAAAAGGCAAGATCTAATCTTGGCCTTTGGATCTAGGGTTGGGAAGGTGAAATGACACTTTGGAGGGAAAAAAGTCATTTTCATATTATAAAAGAATGCATTGGGTAGTGTGCAAGATATGTTACGAAGACATCAGGAGGATGTTGAGAGGACATCAAGAGGAGAGTTAGAGATATTTTCTGAGCATGCTTGAGAGAGGAAAGTGAGCAGCAAAGAGGGAATATTTTCCAAGGAGGCCACGAATCCCAAGAAACTTTTTTTTGAGTCTTGGGCCCAAATATTTTTCTACTGTGGGAGTTCGTACTGTATAGATCCGTATATTCCATATGATTCTGTACAGTCTGTACAACCATATGGATTTGGCATGGAAATCGAGGCATTTCAGACACGGATTTCGAGCTTGGCATGAAAAAAGAGGTAGAAGGAGGCCGTACAACAGTACAGTTTTGGCACGAAAAATGAGGTAGATTTTTGTGGGACAAATTTGGTGCTGTGAGGTATTTTCCTTGGCTGGAAATGTGTTTTTGTTGTTGTTTTGTACTTTTCTGAAGCATAATAATAAGATCTCTCTCTCTCTCTCATTGGGTTTCCCCACATTGGGGTTTTCCCTAACATTTGCCTAAATTTCTGAGTGTTATTGGGTTGTTGTCCACTATGTTTTTCCACTGCATATTTTGCTTAGCAATGTGTATTTCTGCTTATGGAAATTTTTGAATGTGAGGTTATGCATTTCTGAAATTTATGAAGACAGTCATCTCTAGGTTGCTAAGTGTTTGACAGAATTTCAGTTTGCAGATTTTAGTCATTAAAAAATCTACAAATCCTCAACCTAAACCCTAAAAATGTGCCCCCCTCCTTGAGATGCTCAATCTTGCTTGGGTTTTGACACTTGGCTTGCATCCAAGAGGGGTAACTTTGTCTTTCCAAGTATAAATGAATGCCCTCTCTCCCTCATTTCTCACCAATTATATTGCTACTATTACTCTACCCAATTTCTTCCTCACTCTCCCCATCTCTCCCATCTTACTCTCATCCATTCTCTTGCTCTCATCTTTGGAGAGGAACTTGTTGCAAGTATTTGCAACAACTTCCTACTTGTTAATAGAAAAATTTGGAGGAAAAATGGTGTGTTAAGAGGATTCTTGATGCATCTATGATTGGATATGATATTGCTTGGTTTTTATTTGTGTAAGCATTCTTTAGATCTATAGTAGATTTTTCAAGCAAAGCATTTTGCTTGGGTAGATCTCCAATAGTATTATTGTGAATCTAAGTGAGCAGAGTTTAGATTTGCAAAGTATTTTGTTTCCTCTAATTTATCTACTCACCATTTGTTCTTGTCTTGTAGTTTCTTTACAAGTATTTGCAGGTTACATCAAGGGTTTGAAAGGCTTGTTTCAGATTTGGAAACTTGCCCTCCTCATCCATTTTGAGCCTCTAAAATTTTTGCAAGTTATTTCTGTTTTTTACATTCAGATTTTTGGGTTGTCTAACACTTAAAATAGGTCATACAAACATTTACATCTTGCTGAAATTTTTATGCAGAAAATTTATGTGTAAAAACAAAAATTTCCTTTCACTTTGGTTGTCTTTTGCAGCATTTCTAGCAAGCTTTTGATTGCTGGTTTTTGCAGATTCTCACCAGTACAAAGGGAGGTGTTGGCCATTTTGGGCCACAAAACACTCAAGAATAGCCTCCTATTGTTGGGTAACATAACCCTTTTCTTTCTCATATTTTCTAGTAATTGCAAGCAAGCCCAAGGGAGTCCCAAAAGGGCTTGCACTTCTCATATTGTAATTTTCTACAATTTAGTTCTTTAGTTTGTGCCTACATCTTGGAGTGAGTTTGGCCCAGCCAACCCCCAAAACCATAAGGCTAGGATAGTTATTTATTTTCTGCAATATTTCATTCTTTTTCTTGCCCCACTTGTCATTAGGACAAGGTTGAGAGGCTAGGTTTATTTCAACATTTTAGTTCAAGTTCTTTCAACCCATTTTGGCACAAAAAATGATGGTTTGCCTCCACCTTGTGTCATTATTTGTGGTTCTCTTATCTTAGTTTATTTTTCAGCATTTAATTTCAACTTGTTTGCCTACACCTTAGAGTGTGCTTGTCCTAGCCAACCCCCAAAATTGTAAGGCTAGCATTGGTTTTACTTCTTCATGTGTTGAATGGTTAAAATGATCTAGAAGTAGAAGTAATAATCTTAATGCTAGTTTAGGTCTGTTATCCCCCACTTTAGGGATAACTAAGGCGATTACATCTCAAGGCCCACAGGACCTAAGCGTGGAGTATCAAGAGCCAGATCAACTTGAGCATGGGCTTGGAGGGCCCATCTTTTCTTTTCTTCAGTGCCTCCACCTTGTCAGTAGCAACAACAACCATCACCTTGGCCTGGTCCTGTAGCAGAAGTGGATCTTCCTCCATGAGGTAATGAGTCCAGGTATCATGGTATGTGTCACTCTAATCCTCAAAACCTTTGAATATGTGCATTTAGTTCTTTTTGTTTCTAACGAGTGCTTGGATCTTATACTTATCCATTTGACCATGTCTGAGGGGAATGACAAGATGCCCTAGTAAGCTTGTGCCCATAGGTTTTGAGTTTCCATTGGGGGGATTCATGAAGAGGCATCGTCCGCTCTCATCATACTTACCATTTTCCATCTTACTCCCACTCATCCATCCCATTACACCAGTCCGGGCATTGGGTTGGCCAATTATTTAAGGGTTGCACCTTACCTTATGGGAAGAAGGGGCTAAAGGCCTAGAGAATAAAAGCAGCTGGCAAAAGATAAAATCCTAAAAATAAAACATCAAGATGCTTCACCCAGGGATCCTCAAGAAAGCAGTAAAAGGATTCTCAGGAAGAAATAGAGGGACCCATGAAAAATAATAAAATAAGACCTAGTCAAAGGATAGGGGGTCTCATCACGAGCCAACCTATTAGGTCCATGGGCATCTAGTGGTATGAAACTACTAGCAGTTGGTTACCACGCCAGGGTAGTGGCTCTTAGTGGCATAGCCAAGAGAAAGGGGGTCTTATCACGAGCCAACCTTCTCATTTCCGTGAAAGTGCTTGTGGGTAACATTGCCACCACTAGTCACCACACCAGGGCAGTGTCCCCTGATTAGCTTCTTGAAAGAAAAAACAATAAAGAATAAAGATAAAAGTCATGAATGGGTTTGGAAACATTTTCATCTAGGATAAGTGTAGCTCACCCTCTACAGAGGCACCCACAAGTAAGCCATACATTTCCCTGCTATCACCACACACCTTGTCTAGACATCCCTTATCCACCTCATCCACTAACATGACTTGGATTTGATTTCTCCCAGAAACATCCCACACCCAGTGAGCATTATCCCAATAGGACACCCTGTCACTTCCTCCAAACTTATCTTGCAGATTTGTGTAATGTCTTTCAGCACTTGATTGAGTAAAAGGAGTCATATGTACATGTTTAATAAAATTGATGGTTAGATGTGATTGACATGCTATGACCCCTGTGACTTATGAGCCGATGGAGGGCATATCTTTTGATGTGCAAGATCATACCCAATGGACATGTACCATATTGGACAGGTACACATGGGGAGATGATTAGTTCAGACCTCCTTGGGGCTGAGAGCCCATCAGATGGATGTTGAGACCCTAGCAGGGGGCAGAGACCGATCAGAGGGCTTTCACTGGAGAAGAGGAGGATGTTCCACCGGAGGTAGTTGAGTAGAGATATACCTAGGGGGGTTGTTCCTTTTTCCACCAGGACGTTGGCCTTGGAAGGCCATGACATCACCCAAGACGTTCATGAAATCATCCATCATTTTGTGGAGGTTTTGGGAGGTAGTTGTGGCACATGTGGCTTGTTCCGGAAGCCCAAGGAGGCCTAATGTTTTTCTCCAGGAGGACAATGTTTCCCTAGAAAGGGATAACGTCACCCTAAAAGGGCATGACGTCCTCATTATTTGCTTGATTAGGGTTTAATTGTTACATTTAATGTAAAAACAATATTATTATGTATTTTGACCATGTCGGCCTTGTTATCACAAAGTTTGTACTTGGATGTAAAGGAAAGGTAAGAGAATACAAACTGATGCAATGAGAGACTATTCTGTCACTGTCACCACAATAGGAAGTCTCTTTCTATTTAGGGTGGTAGGCCCAAGGGAGACGTCCCTGGTGACCTGGGGTTTTGAGAAGGAAAAGAGTAAAAAGCCAAGGTAAAAGTTTTTCTCTCACAAGTCACCACCGATCAGAAAGTCTGACTAAATATCCAATAAAAGATAAAAATAATGAGAAATGTACCTGCCTGGAACAAAGCAACAAGAAACTATATTTGCAAGGTCACTTACTGGTTAGTACTTCATATAATTAGACTTTCTCAAATAAAGCAATTGATTGATATTATTGATGAAGTAATCAATGACGTATAATAGCAATAATCACAATATGTTACTTCATAATAAATGATTTTAAATAAGCTTCATAATGAGTAAGGACGACTTATCATAAATGTTACAATACCAACATTCATTAGAAGAAAAGACTACTATGCATTAGCCAATCTTTCAATTGCTTGAAGAAACATTAATTTGCTGCAAAGTATGACTATAACTCAAATGGATAATAGCAACAATAGGGTTAGCAAGTCAATCTAAGCTAGGTTTAGAGTATGTTAGTAATTGTTCAAATATTTTGGAGGTTGTGATCAAAATACTCAAGTAAGAGGTCTTAGACCAGTGCATTCATAGGGAAAATGGAATCAAAATTTTCGGCAAGAGTTGAAGGAACAATATGATAATAATATAGCCAAAGACAATAGGAACTTGATGGTGAAGTGTTGATAAGCCAAGGCTTCAACCATCAAACCCTAGAGGAAAACGGCTCACTAAGGTGTTGTAACCCTAGGCCTTAATGTGTTTTCCTTCTTCTTTAGCTCAATGACAAAATAAAAATGGCTAAGGTGAGGTACAAGGGTTGGGTGTTGCAATGGCAAGGCCCTAGCTATGTATTCAACACCAAAAATGGCTCATTGGCATAATCTAGTAGGGAATTAAAATAAGGACACCAACATGTGCTTATTTCCTAGGGTTTATTTCATCAATTTCATTAAAAAAATGAAATTAAAACACTATAACCATTCAAGTAAGGGAAGGATTGCGGAAATTCACTTACATTTACCAAGCATTCATCAAGCCAAACCCTAGTTATAAACCTTCCACCAAGAAAATTCCAAAAATAGCCAAGATAAGCCTTCCTTCAACAAGTACACACTAGAATTTCAGCCAAAACCCTAATGAGGGCCAAACATTTCAGACCTCACCAAGTGGTGAGTGAAAGATGATGAATAAAAGAGAGTTTTATCTCTCTTATTTATACCATACCAATGACCTTAATTTAGTTTTAGGTCACAAAAGGTTGACAAGGCCAAAAATACATAATAATATTTTTTTTACATTAAATGTCAAAGTCAAACCCTAAATCAAGCAAAGATGAAGATGTCATGCCCTTTTAGGGTGAATTTAGCCCCTTCTAGGGCAATGTTGGCCTCCTTGAGAAAAATGTTAGGCCTCCTTAGACCTCTGAAACATGCCACACGTGCCACAAATGCCTCCCGAAACCTCCACAAGTATTGGATGATGTCATTAATGTCCTGGGTGATGTCATGGGCCTTACAAGGCCAACATCCTAGTGGAAAGGGTACAATCCACCTGGGTACAGTCATGCTAAGATGCCTGTGGTGGAACATCCTCCTCTTCTCAGGGGAAAACCCTCTGATCTGTCTTTGCCCCCTGTTAGGGTCTCAACATCCATCCGATGGGATTTCATCCACATGGAGGTCCGAACTAATCATCTCCCCATGTGTACATGTCCATAAGGGTACTTGTTTGTTGGGTATGGTCCTGGACATCAACAGATACGCCCTCCATGGGCTCATAATTCATAGGGATCATAGCAATGTCAATCACATCTAATCATCAAGTTTATGTGCATAAAACCCCTTTTACCCGGGCAAGTTCTCAAAGACATTATACTAATATGCAAGCCAAGTTTGGAGGAAGTGACAGGGCATCCTATTGGGCCAATGCTCACTTGATATGGGGTGTTTCCGGGAGAAATCAAATCCAAACCATGTGAGTGAATGAGGTGGTAAGGGATGTTTGGACAAGGGGTGCAGTGATAGTAGGGAAATGCACGGCTTACCTATGGGTGCCTCTGTAAAGGGTGAGTTGCACCTGTCATGGATGAAAATGTTTCCAATCCAATTCATGCCTTTTATCTTTATTCTTATTGCTTTTCCTTTCAAGAAGCTAGTCAGGGGGCACTGCCCTGGCATGGTGACCAGTGGTGGCAATGTTACCCACAAGAATTTCACGAAAATGAGAAGGCTGGCTCATGATGAGCCCCCTTTCTCTTGAATATGCCACCACGATCCACTACCCTGGCATGGTGACCAGCTGTTGGTAGTTTCATACCACTACATGCCCATGGACCTAATAGTATGGCTCGTGATGAGACCCCCTATCCTCTAACTAGGTCTTGTTTTATTATTTTTTATGGGTCCCTCTGTTTCTTGCTAAGAAGCCTTTTACTGCTTTCTCGGGGATCCCTGGGCCAAGCATATTGAGGTTTCATTCTTTGTCTTTTGTCTTTTGCCAGCTGCTTTTACCCTCTGGGCCTTTACCCCTTCTTCCCACAAGGTAAGGTACAACCCTTAAATATTTGGCCAACCCAATGCTCAGACCAATGTAATGGAATGGATGAGCAGGAGAAAGATGGAAAGTGGTAAGTATGGTGGGAGTGGATGATGGCTTCTCATGAATACCCCAGTGGCATCTCAAAACCTATGGGCACAAGCTTACTAGGGCATCCTGTCATTCCCCCAGATATGGTCAAGTGGATAGGTATAAGATCCAAGCACCTGTCAGAAACAAAAAGAATCAAATGCACATATTCAAAGTTTTTGAGGATCAGAGTGACACATACCATGATACCCTGACTCATTACCTCATGGAGAAAGATCCACTTCTGCTACAGGACTAAGCCGAGGTTATGAATGTTTCTGCTGCTGACAAATTGGAGGCACTAAAGAATGAAAAGATGGGCCCTCCAAGGCCATGCTAAAGTCGATCTAGCTCTCGATACTCCATGTCTAGGACTTGTGGGCCTCCAGACATAATCTTCTTAGTTATCCCTAAAGTGGGGGATAACAGGCCTTTTGGTGACCTAAAATTAAATTAAGGTCATTGGTATGGTATAAATTGAGAGTTTTAACTCTAATTTTCTCATTAGCTTTCAGTCACACTTATTTGAGGTCTGCAATTTGTGCCCTCTTTAGGGTTTTTGGCTGAAATTACTAGTGTGCACTTGTTGAAGGAGGCTTTTCTTGGCTATTTTTTGGGGGATTTTCTTGGTGGAAGGTTTACAACTAGGGTTTAGCATTGATGATACTTGGTGAATGTAAGTGAAATTTTGCAATCCTTCCCTTACTTGAATGGTTATGGTATTTTTACTTGCATTTTGTTAATGAAATTTGTTGGAATAAACCCTAGGAAATAAGCACATGTTGGTGTCCTTATTTTAAGTCCCTACTAGGTTATGCTAAGAGCCATTTTATATACTGAAGATAAATGCTAGGGCCTTGCCATTGCAACACACTACCATTTGTTAAAGTTTATGCTATTATTAGGTTACTTTCAACTTACTAGATAACAATAGCATAGATAGGATCACTAAGAGAAACACAATCACAAGAGTACACAACATTTATCCTAGGAAACCCTCATGGGGAAGAAAACCCAACAGAACTTCCTTAATATAGATAGCCAATACAATGAACCAAACAACACAGAATTTCCTCTCCCAGAGATGTGCCTCTCTCTCTCTCCCTTCTTCCGACAATTGGTAACTGCAGCTTCCTTCAATACTTGCGCACTAGATGAGTGAGCTAAGTGTGTGTACAAATGAGGCATTGGCCTCTCTTATTTATACAATGTTGGCACGTGTGGAAGTGTCTCTTCATTGGTAGGGCTGACTTCTTCTTCTAGGTGGTTATAACCACCTTTAATATATTATGGGTTCTCTTTAATATATTCTGGGGCCAAATTCTTATTTGGCCTATTATAATTAGGGTTTGACCAATCCACAAAAGGCGATTTGGTCAATTACAATGACTGACATGATCAACCCACAAACGGGGATTGATCTAATCAATAATAAATATATTTTATCTTTATCCACAAAAGGGGATAAGAATATTCTTTCCAGTTACACAATATTTTAACACTCCCTCTTAACAAGAAGGATATTATTTATCTTTTGAGAAGTCACCAGATTTCAACATCAACTAGGTAGCGACATCCACTGGATAGCATCATCAACTGGGCAACATCATCAACTGGGTAACAGGAGGCATCAATATCTTCCACTTGGTCATCTGGCATCATGATCACTAACTGGCATATCTATAAATCATCGAACGTTTTGTTCTCTTTATCTTCATGCAGAAGATACTCTTTCTTTCTTTCGTCTTCACGCAGAAGATACTTCTTTCTTATATTCACACAGAAGATATCTTATCTTCACATAGAAGAA
>SNQJ01S0068651.1:8640-47915 GCA_010110895.2 Picea sitchensis | reverse complement strand
TGACTGACATGATCAATCCACAAAAGGGGATTGATCTAATCAATAATAAATATATTTTATCTTTATCCACAAAAGGGGATAAGAATATTCTTTGTAGTTACACAATATTTTAACACCATTCACTCTTCAAGCTAGTCATTTTTTTTTTGTCTTTGAGCTAAAGAAGGAGGAAGACACACTAAGGCCTAGGTTTACTACACATTAGTGAGCAATCTTACCCGAGGGTTGATAGGTTGAAGCCTTGTCTTAACAACACTTCAACCATCATATCCCTCTTGTCTTTGGCCCTACCATCATCATATTGTCCCTTCAACTTTTGTAGCTAGTTTGACTCCATTTGCCCTAATAACGCATTGATCTAAGACCTTTTATGCTTGAGTGCCTTGATCACAAACATCCAATACTTTGAAAAGTTATTAACACCTTCTAACCCTAGCTTAGACTAACCTACTAAGCCTATTGTTGTTGCCATTTATCCATTTGATTTATAATACTTTGCAACATTTAATCCTTTTATAAGCAATTGAAAGATTGGCTAAATGCGTTGCTTCTGATGAATGTTGATATTATAACATTGATGATAAATCATTATTTCTCATTGTGAAGCTTCTTTAGCATTTATTGTGAAGTGACATATTGTGATTATTGCTATTGTACAACACTGATTTACTTCATCAATATTATCAATCAATTTCTTTATATCAGAAAGTCCTTGATTATATGAAGTACTAACCAACAAGTGATCTTGCACATATATAGTTTTATTGTTGATTTGTCTCGATCAGGTACACTTCTAGTTATCATTATCTTTATTTACCATTTAGCCAAACTTTCTGATTGGTGGTGACTTGTGAGGGGGGGAAATTTTTACTTAGCCATAAGCCTTTGTCTTCTCAAAACCCTAGGTCACCGAGGACGTCTCTCCTAGGCCTACCACCCTAAACAGAAAGAGTCTTCCTATCGAGGTGACAATGGTAGGATCCTAGTAGAAAAATCGCTGAGAAATCGAAAAAAATCGACAAAATCGCGATTTTTTCAATGGGCTGAGTTTTTCAAAACTAGAAATAGCAATTTTTTGGGGTTTGAAAAAATCGAGAAAAAATTGCCAAAAATCAGAAAAACTCGCCAAAGTCGCCCAGGCCGCGGGATAAAAAGCCCGATTCATTTTTTTTTATCATTGTATTTTTTGTGTGTGTGGAGCAACAAGGGAAGAAGTTTGTGGAGGCCATCAAGCATTTTTTAGGTGTGCAAAGGCAGGGTAGTGGATTCATCCACAAACTTTGAAAATTTTTATGATGGAGCAAGGTTTAAACTTCAACCGGTTGGATCTTTGAAATTTTCATCCACAACCTCCAACCACAAGTATGTATGCCCTTCCCAATTTGTATGCTAATTGTTTCCATACACTTGCATGTTTTCTTGCTTCTTTGTTTGCTTAGATTTAGTTTTTTTTTTTATCATCTTGCCAATAATTTATAGAACAGACAAAATGTAAGGGATTTTTTGGAAAATTTCAATGTAATATTTATCTTGTTTTTTTAGTTTTTTAGCCACCTTGTTGATGCCATTTTTCATGACTAACATTCTTCTTTGGATGGATGAATTTTTAAATTAATAAGCTGCAAAAAAAAATTCAAGTGGGGTTTAATGTTTTTTTTTGTGTTTTTTTGCCCTAGGTCCATTCCCATAGCACTCAACAAACATGCCTAGAGCCTTGGATACACTGTGGGAGTATGGTGACCCTAAATAAGGAACAAACTGAAATTATTTATTTTGCAAATTATGTAGGGCACATATGACAGGAGGAGTATACAGGTTGAAATACCATTTGGCCAAAATTCTAGGGCATGATATTGGGCCTTGTTCAAATGTGAGTGTAGTGATTATGAGAGCTGCCCATGATACAATTAATACAAAGGAAGGAAAGAGTGAAGAGTCAGCTGCAAAAAAATCTGAACTTGCAGCTTTTAAGATATATCAAAGTTCACCAGGGATATCTGCCAATGCCATTGAGGGTAGTGGGAGGGGCTCTGCAGCCATAGATTCACATGTTGGGAAGATCCCATCTTACTTTGTTCCAAGAACTGGACCTAGAGCACAACCATCAATTAAATCAGTGGTTAAAAAAAGGGATCAGCAAGAAGCAAGTAGGTTAATGGGGAGGTGTCTTTTTTGGAGTGACTTACCTCTCACCATCACCGGAAACAACCCATTTTGGCAGTCGATGTCTGATGCCATTGTAGTTGTTGGACCGAGGTTTAAAGCCCCTTCATATGAGTTGTTGCGGGGGCCTATTCTTCAAGCAAATAAGAAGTACATCAATACTAGGTTGGGGGACTTCAAGGAATCATGGGAAAGATCTGGGTGCACAGTGATGTCTGATGGATGGACAGATGGGATGGGTAGGACCCTTCTCAATTTCTTGGTGCATTTTCCTAAAGGTTCCATGTTCATAAAATTAGTTGATGCATCCGCACTTGTGAAAGATGAAACATTATTATGTGAGTTGTTGCATGGATTCATCGAGGATATTGATGCACACCATGTTGTGCAAATCGTGACAAATAATGCAACTAATTATGTGGTTGCTGGTAGGATTCTTATGGAGAGGCATGGCACAGTGTTTTGGACTCCATGCGTTGCACACTGCATCGATTTGATGCTTGAGGATGTGGGGAAATTCCCCTTCATCAAGGAGGTGATTGATCAGGCAAAGAGCATCCCTAAGTAAATATATAACCATGCTTTTGTTCTCAAACTTCATGAGGACATAGACTAAAGATAGAGAGTTGAAACATCTGGCAGTCACACGTTTTGCGACACACTTCCTCACCCTCCAGTCTTTTCTTAAATGTCAGTATGAGTTGAAGAAAATGTTTGTTTCTAGTGAGTGGCGTGGTTGCAGATATAGCAGGCGAGTGGATGGTAGAGCCATTGCTAGATTGGTGTACAATGACTCCTTTTGGGAAGGAGTAGAAGAAATTTTCTCTACTGTTGAACCTTTGGTAAGGGTTCTAAGATTGGTTGATGGCGATAAGCCTGTAATGGGCTATTTGTATGAGGCCATGGATAAGGCCAAATAAACTATCTGGGATTATTATGAGGGAAAGGGTACCCTTGGGTACAACAAACAAATGATGATATGGGATTTGATTGATAGTCAGTGGAACAGAATGCTCCATCGACCCATTCATGCAACAATGTTTTTCCTCAACCCTGCATTTTCCTACAAATGCAACTTTGACTTTGATGACGAGGTGATGGATGGCCTCTTTACTTGTCTTCGGAGGATGGTACCTGATGCTAGAATTTGTGATCAAATAAACTGTGACATAGAGATGTATAGAGAATGTGCTGGATTATTTGGATTTGAAGATGCAGTTAGGATAAGGACCCGTTTGATGCCACGTAAGTCATTAGATTTATAAAATTCAATTATGTATTTTAAATTTCAAAATTTAAATTTTTATTTGAAAGTTGATTATGTTCATTGCTTAAAACTTTAATGTTTTGTTTCTTTCTTATTTATTGAAAATGTTTGGTGGATGAATTATGGCACAAAAGCACCAAATTTACAAAAAATTTCCATTAGAATACTCATTCAAACTTGTAGCTCTTAGGGTTGTGAGCACAATTGGAGTATTTTTTACAAAATACACTCCAAAAGACGCAAAAGGTTAGAAGTAAGAACTTTAACAAAGTAATTAGTCAATTACATTTATTGTAATTTAAATTTATAACCCTTAACACTCATCAAGTCTTTTATGACCCTCTTACAGGTTTGCATTCCCACGTATTAATGACTTGGTGTACATCCACTACAATCTCTGACTTTGGATAAGGTAGATAGAGAAAGAGCCAGAAGTGGATGCCATTTCTTTGGACAATATTGATATATTGTCTAAGTGGAGGGTGGATATTGAGGTGCCTCTCTTGGATGAGGCACCTGCATGGTTAGAGGAAGGGGACCAGGAGAAACAACACCAACAGGAGGAGGAGGAGGAGGAGATTCATCCATACATCATGGAGGATGATGAGCTAGTTGAAAGTGGAACACCACTTTCTACACATATTGGAGTAGCTAGTCCTCCATCCAACATTGATGTTTGACTAGGACCTTCTGCCTCTAGTTCAAGGCCTGGAAAACAACCCCTAATTGTTTCCCATAAAAGGGGGAGAGGGCATTGATAATTTGATATCATATAGCTAGTTGCTAGTTTTGGGACATATACATTTATATATGTGATCATCGTTGTCATTTTGTATTGGTTTCAAACTTTCAATAATGACTTTGATGTATCTGTTTTTGTTTGGCATCCACTATATAATATATATATCAGTTCTTTCTCCATATTTATGTGCCTATCTGTTTATATGATGTTGTTGTTGCTTTATATATTGAAAAATGTTTAAAATTTTGAAAAAAAAAATGAATAAATTATGTATTTTTTAATGTTTGCTGAGGTTTTCCGATTTTTTCACGGATTTTTTCCGAGGCGATGTTTTCATAACCCTCGCCGATTTTTTGTCGATGCTGAGTTTTTCCACTAGGGGTAGGATAGTCTCCAATTTCACCATTTTTCCATTCTTTTACCTTACCTTTACTTCCAATTACAAACTATGTGATAACAAGGCCCATGGAGGCATGAATGTTTTATGATTCTCTTTAATCTTTCCTTTCCATTTGCAAGTTCTACTTAGTTCAAGTACATTTGCATTCATCTTTATTTCACAATTAATTTACTTATCTTGCAATGTCATGGGCATGGCATAATTTCAATGGTTTAAAGAAAACATATCTTTTAAGTTTTGCAAGTTAGATGCCTAAGTACTACATGCTATTTCAAGTTACATGCTTTTGTTGAGTACTTCCTTTTATTTGCAAGCAATTTCCCTTTAGCATTCAAGCACTTGACATTTAGCAAGAACATCTGGATCAACACACGAACTAACTTAATTTACCTTAGTCTCATAGGGCATAAAATTAACTAGAATTAATAGGGCACTCACTACTGACCCAACTTTGCAATCTAAATGAGGATTGTAAGGAAGCAATAGAAGGTACTAGATTGGGGACGATCTCACGACACTTGGAGTCCTTTTCGAGAGTACTTATTTCCTTGGTTTGACCTATGGAGATAGGGTGGGGCCTTGTTTTCTTCATGTCTTGAGCACCCAACAACTATTTGGTACGAGCGAGGGGAGTTTTGAGGTTGTCACTTAGTTAGGATTCACTCTCTAATTTAAGAACTTAATAATCCTTTTAATCCACTTTGACCTTAAGACATTTACTTTGGAATACATTTTATGGTTGACACTTAAATCTTGAAAGCATTCTATTTTCCATTTAATTCATGCAAGCTCATTTCAGTGTTGTGGATGATTAACTAAGTGATTTTTATTTGCGCCCTTGCCCTTGGAGGATTTCTTTGAGCACATTAATTTTCAGTTTAAGCTGTGTATTGGTTTGTTGTTTTGGCCCCTTGATGTTGTGCATCCTTTGGAGGCAACTTCATTGTTGGGTTTGTGTTGTTTGTGTTTGTCATTGAAGCAACCACATAGAGTTGCGCATCCTTTGGAGGCACTCTATTGTTGGGTATGCTGGCTTGATGTGTTGATGCAATCTTTCAATTTGAAGCAACATCTATTTTTTGCACAAAGTATTTGGGCTAGTGCTTGTCTCTTTGTCCATTAGTTTTTCCTTGTAGTCAATACACATGTGCATGGTTCCATCCTTTTGTTTTACCAAGATAACTGAAGATGCAAAAGGGATGGAACTTGGTCTAATATGCCCCATGTCCAATAACTCTCTGATAGTTTTTTCTATTTCATCCTTAAACTTATTTGGGTGCCTGTATGGTGTAGTGATGAGTAGTTTGGATCCTTCTTCCAACTCTATGAAGTGCTCAAATCCCTTGTCTAGTGGTTTCCCTAGGGGAATAGGCCCAAAAACCTTCCTATGCTTATCAATCATCCTCTGTATGTCGCATGAATAAAAATGGTGCTTTTCTTGAGTGTTTTGAGTGACAACCAAACACTTTGTGGCATATGCCACGTCCCCATGCCTGAAAAATAATTCCATACGCTTTGCTAAAATCACCCTGGGAAAATCTTCTTTCATTCCCTTCAAGGTTACCCTCTTTCCTTCTTTGGAGTTGAAGGAAATTTCCATGGTCTTGTAGCTAGTTTTAATGGGTCCCAAGGTGCTAAGTGGAGATTGGTAATGGGTCCCAAGGTTACTAAGTGGAGAGTGGCTTGACAATGAGCTTCAAAGGTGGTTTATGTTTGCCAAGTGTTTTTTGTACCTGCAGAAGATGGTTGTACCTACCCGATACATAATAAAAGACAAGATACAAACTAGACAATCCAATGGACAAGTAAGTTAAGTTTGTTGTCCCTATTTGCAATAGTCAACATAAATATATATCAACAAGTAAAATGGCTAGTTCATACATATTTTGTTAGAAATAATAGGTGTGCTCATTAACCATAGACAATATAGAAATATTGTCACCCAACCATAGGATGAAGCCACCCCCGAGCACCTTAACCTTGACAGAGAATAATTCTGGAAGAAAACCGTAGGCCTAATAGTCAATCAATGCAACGTACCTCTCTCCAAAGCTAGCACACAAGGCATAAATTCCAAATTGTAACCAATAGAAAGTTCAAGCCTAAACTGAGAATACAGGTTGCAGTAGTTGCAGTTGCAACTACTCTCTAGACTTGCACACTTACTCAGTTTCTGTAGTGAGAACTCTTACATTTATGTTATTGCGAGTTGTGTGTATCAAATGAGATCTAGCATCCTGTATTCATACTGCTTCTCCTTAGCTGCCTGGGCCGACTTCTCATTCTATAGGATAAAAACTCAATATTAAATATTTCCTTTAGCCGACTTGTATTCTAGGGTTATGTCCAATGCTTTAGGGTTTCTTCTTTCTTCTTGGAATATTCTATTCTTATCAGGGTTACACATGGAGGTTAATACCTCCCACAACTACCATAATATCAACACTCCCTTCTAGCTAGGGAGGTATTGAAAGAAATGGTCTTGAGCACACACATACCATTCAATCAATAGCATCATCATATCCATACAAGCTATCTCATGATTAGATCATGAGCACCATCATCACTATCAATATCATTTGATAGCATCAATTGCATCATCTCTCGAAGCCATACTTCATCTGAGTAATCACGCATGATGCTGAATAAGTCACTCACTCCACAGAGTGATACATGAATCATTATTCTAATCCTAGACATATGTCCTAGAAGAATAACTATTTCAACAGATGTTGGAAGCCACGCCATGGGCTACAAGGACTATTCTTCTAATCTAGACATATGTCCTAGAAGAATAAATGTCCTGGACCATTTTCTGCCTGGATAATGTCTGTCCACCAGCATACTGACTATCCATCTAGCTGATAATAATTTTCAACACTATTAATAGTCTACATGGCAATCAGAACAATGTCATTCAATAGAACACAACTGTCTATATCCATAGTAGTACACAACTACTATCCAGTGGTACACAACCACACCAAGTAGCACACAACTACTTAATCAGTGACACATAGTCACAAACAATGCAACACATCCACCATAGTAGCATACATCTACTATCCAAAGACATACAATCTCCATAACAATCATATCATCTGATATCAACCTACATAGAAACAATATCATGATATAAATTGAGTCATCTCGACCATTCTTCCACTCATATTTGTGAGATCTGGAAGAGCATCTGCCCTCAAAAAGTAAAATGTCAGGCATGGGCTATCTGGACTATTCTTCTCAATCATAGAAGAATAATTGTCCCTGATTTATGAGCTTGGACCATTCACCTAACTGGGCCATTCCTCCAACACTAATCATAATGCAACCTGGAGAGAATGAGTCTGCTTTAGGGAATGATTATCTTTGATTGCTAAACCTAGACCATTCACCTAATTGGGCCATTCCTCTGACACTAACAATAGTGCAACTTGGATAGAATGAGTCTACCCTTGGGAATGATTGTCCGAACTATTTCCCAATGGAAATGATTTCCCTGGACTAACCTCCAAAACAGACCATTCTTCAAAACTGCTCACAACTATGAACTTTGAAAGAATGACTACCCGACGAGGAAAACAATTCTACTTGACCACTACACAGAGTGGTTGTCAAGAAGAATGAATATCCTAGACCATTCCCCCACACTAGCCACAAGGGAAATAGTTTTCTATGGTACATCAACAATCTATCGAACCATTTTCATTATGAAAATGTTTGTCCAATATGGACCATTTTCCGAACTAGAAAATGCCTATCTGTCAGAAATCTTAAACCACTTTCTGAACTGGAATCGAACTTCTCATCTTGGACCATTTTTAAAACTGAAAAATGACTATCCATGAATCAATAACACATCAGTGCTCCCTCCCAACCTAGGAGTAATCTCTTCCTTTTTCAATAAGGAAGTCATCTCCACGAGCCCCAACTTGAAAATTTTTCGTCTTGGATAGAGGTTTTACCAAAATATCTGCTATCTTCTCATCTGTGGAAATATATTGGAGAACCACTTCTCTTTTTTGGACTTCATCATGGAGAATGTAATGCTTGATCTCAATGTACTTCATTCTATCATGGAAAACCGGTTTTCTTTGAAGGCTTCATATAACTTTGATCATTACAATATATCATGGTCAAATTCAATGCTTGTGTTTACTGCTAGCTCATGACATAGTGGCAAGGCTCAAACTGAAACATATTCAAGTAACACTTCTTCTGTCATCATGAGATTTTTCCATGGATTAGCAATCCATCATCCTAGACTTCTGAGTAACTATTCTAATACACTGTCTCTGTCATAGAAATTTTTCACCATGCTTCTGTTGTATATGAGATACTCTGCATCAAGTTATTTGAATCCATACAAGGTTTTCTTATATCTACATACATGGGTCTCTTTCAGGTATACCTAAAAAATTGAGATTTCTTTACATAATCTTTTTCCTCAAATTCTCTATTGGGAGAACAATCTTTTACAACCAACTGATGTAAACTTCAATCCATGGATACTGCAAGAGATATAATAACTTAGATAGAGGTGTATCTAGCTTATGGGAACAAGCTGTTATCATAGTCTTCTACTCCTTCTGGAAGAACCTCTAGTTCTAAATCTCACAATGCTTCCATTCATAATCCTTTTTTACAATTTCTCACATATATTGTTCTTCATCATAACTTCCATTTCTTCTGCTTGATTGCTTCTAGTGGTTTCAAACCAAGCTGGTAGTCTTGTGATTCTCAATATAATAACTGGTTGTTCTGGATTTTCTTTCCCTCTTGGAATCTTCATGTTCTTCCTCATGTTTCTCTTTACCTCTTAGGTACATAGAGTTTTCTATAGATTCCATGCCCCGAATATTCCAACTTCTTCCTTTCATCATAGGATCATGGATGTAGATGGACAACCAAGTATATTTTAAGGCTTCATTTCGAAGAAGACTTCTTCTAAAGTCAAGTTGAACATGTACTGCTTTTCATGGCTGCTACTTTCAATGGGAACATGGATAGATACTTCATAATCCTCAATGGATCATATTATTTAGGATTAGCTCCCTCTTAATCCTTGCTTCATGCTTGAATGCATGCTCTTCTTTTGAAATGTTGTAATCAAATCCCTCCATCTAAGAGAGTCCACGCTTCTGTGTGCATCTATATTGCCTTCTACAAAGTGTCACAAGTCTTTTTCTAATTTACTCTTGATTGTTGACTTCTTTCTGTTTTGACTTCTTCTGGGTCTCTTCAAGTTTGATTCTGATTTTGGCTTATTTGGAAGTTGTTACTTATATAATATCTTCCACATGAATTGTTACCAACTGATCCATATGGATGTCGGTGGCCTCCCACCTATTCCAACTAGTTCATTTTGACAATTTTCAAGTTTGGAAGTTTTTTTCCTAGTTTTCGGGTCCTTGACTTGCGGGGCCGTTTTGAGGCCCTAAACAACGTTTTTAGGGTTCTCTACAGTCGAAACTAATGTTTCATTTATAAAAATAAAATGTGCATTCCTCAGATAGACCTTTCCAATGGGCTATCGTGTGCCTAAAACGGAGATTGTATGCAAAAGTTACGACCCTGGGAAGTTGATGTACTAACTTACCCAAATGAGGGCCACATGACTTTTGGTGCTTCATCTCCTAGGGTTAGGTTTTTGGATGTCTAGGTTTTTTGACATTCTTGTTTATTGTAAAGAGGCCTTCAGAGCATCATTTTAATCATCTTCTTACGAATGAGCGCAATTGTCACATCTCTTCTCAGAGATAATCCACCATCATTCCAACAAGCTTGTTCTCAGAGATAAGCCACGGTTTCAGCTTATTTCCTTATTGAATAGAAAACCATTTTTATTGTATATCTGTTATTCTGTGTTAAGCATATTTTAATAATTGTTATTCATTTCATTCTACTCATAAAATCTAGATCAGTGGTATCAGAGTGGTCTGCTCGTTGTCTTAATGCATGTCCCCAATAAGGTCAGGGTACAAAGAATTGGGTCTCGAGCTTGTTTCTCTTGAGGAAAAAATCTCTCACACACCCAAATGACATCTCATGGTAGGAGAAAAGAAAGATGAAGGGACAAGAGATCCTTTCAAAATGTTGCTTGAGGAAGCCCTCATGCAACAAAGGAACAAGATGATGGATAGATTCGTGAAAATCCTTCGGCAGCTACCAACAAGCGATGCATCTTCTTCGAGCAGAGGTCGCCCCCTTCAAGGTACAAATCAACTTCAATATTCCTATATTTGAAGGTTAGATAGATGCAGATGTTGTAGACAAGTGGTTGAATCTACTAGAAGGGTATTTTTCTATCCATAACTTTTCAAATAGAGAAAAAATTACTTTTGTGCTCCTCAAAGTCGTTCCCCATGTCAAATATTGGTGGGAAACTTTCTGTGAGAAAAAGGAAACAGAGGAATCCTCATTATTTACATTCGCATCCACCTGGGAATCCTTCAAGAATTTTATTAAGGAACAATACCACCATGTCAGAAGTTATGATGACTTGTATACCAAATGGACCACACTGCGGCAAGAAAGAGACCAAGCAATGAGAGATTTCACAAATATCTTCCATACCCTATGCACCAAGCTGGGTATCAAAGATTTAGAGCGACATTTGGTGCTCAAGTATCATTTTTCTCTACATAGATACATCCAGACTGAAATGGAATTTCTGGACATCTCGTCCTTGGGCGTGACCTATAGATATGTCATCAAAATCAAGAAAAAGCTCAAAAAAAAGACGCGACAATTTGGACCTGGGAACCCCTTGTAGCAAAAATCAGGAAAGGGCGACCCCAACCTACAAAAAAGAGGATAGAGAAAAAATGGGCAGTATCAGGACAACCAGTCTAAGCCGCAAGAAAATAAGGACACTAAAAAGACAAAGAAGGATATCGGGAAGTGGTGCGACTTCCATAAAATCCCTTGGCATAACACTGTTTATTGCCGCTCAAAGCACTCACTAGTGGCCAAAGTGAATTCCTCTGAATCAGATGTGGGTTCTAACTCAGAACTAGAAAGGGGAATATGGATCATGTAAGTGGAACCTAGTTTCATCATTGCTACCACCAAGCTCCATCCTAGTGAACCATATGAGCTAGAAGAAGGTGAGCATCTTTTCCATTCACAGATGTGGGTAAAAGGCACCTCATTACACTTCATCATTGATAGTGATAGCTAGAAGAACCTCATATCAGCAAAGGTCATCAAGCATTTGGCCCTATCAACAACACCACACCCGCAACCCTACACCATTGGATGGCTTAGTTAAGGAAGCAATCTCCGTGTTAGCCAATAGTGTGAGCTGTCATACGACATCAAGCCCTTCAAAGACGAGGTAGTGTGTGATGTTGCTCCTCTCGAAGTTTGTAATGTTTTTTTGGGCCAACCTTGTTTATGGAAACGTCAAGTTTGTAATGTTTTTGGGCCAACCTTGTTTATAAACGCCAAGTATATGAGTCTAGGCCCTCAGCGTAGTGTTATTATTACTTTGAACATGAAATTGTACAGGATACCCAAGGCAGTCCCTCCTAGTACTATTTCCCTTATCTCTACCAAGTAATGCAGGAAGGTCATCTCTCAGACCGGGAAACTTGTCTTCTTCGTGATTCGCTCTCAGAGTAAGAGAAATATCGCAGCCATATCCATGGCCTTTGCGGTCGATCTCTCCACACAACATAAGCAAGTGGATAAGGTCATGGAAGAATACTTAGATATCTTATCCTCTCCTAGCGAGGTACCTCTGCACTGTCAGGTCAAGCATCCCTTCGATATGACCCCAGGCGCACCGCTGCCTAATGAGCCAGTCTACCACCTCTCTCTGTTATAAAATGAGGAGATCAAGAGGTAGATACAAGAACTACTCCACAAGGGGCACATCTATCCCATCCCATCGCCTTGTGGGAGCCCAATCGTACTGGTGTAGAAGAAAGACGGGACCTGACGAATCTACATTGATTATCGGGCCTTGAATAAAATCACAGTCTAGAACTGATACCTGAGTCCTCGAATTGATGACCTCCTTGATCAACTCACGGGGGCCAAATACTTCAGTAATATTGATCTGAATTTTGGCTACCACCAGGTCCCAATAGAACAGACAGATGTATGGAAGACCGCCTTCAAGTCAAAAGAATGTATGTTGGAATGGTTTGTCATGCCCTTTGGTTTGAAAAATGCTCCAACAAATTTTATGAGGATGATGGACAATATCATGTGACCTTTCACCAATAATTTTGTAGTGGTGTATCTGGATGACATCCTAATATACAACAGGACTTGGGGGGAACACTTGCAACATATTCAACAGGTTATGCACATTCTGTGACAACACAAACTATATGAAAACTTGGAAAAATGATCCTTCAGCATGGAAAAGGTCCATTACTTAGGCTACATCATTGATCAACATGATGTGCATTTGGATCCAGCCAAGATCCAGGTCATCCGTGACTAGCCATCCTCAACCACACTCACTGAGCTTCTTGGGCCTCACCAATTTCTATCGCAGGTTCGCATTGGGATTCTCTCATATCACATGGGCCCTTAGCCAAGTAACCAGGGGTGGCGGTAAGGAAACATTTGTGTGGGGCCTATCCCAACAACAAGCCTTCGATGACTTGAAGCAACATTCATGCTCATCCATAATACTTTCATTACCGAACCTACAACATCCCTTTGAGATTGTGACAGATGCTTCAGACTATGTCGTGGGCGTCGTTCTCACTCAACATGACCAACTCGTGGTGTATCATAGTGAGACACTATCAAATGATGTCCATAAGTACCCTACTTATGACAAAGAAATATACTCCATTGTTAAATAATATGGCCATTGGATACATCAAATTATGGGGAAGGAGACAATCATCCACACTAATCACAAGCCACTACAATTCATGTAGACCCAAGGCAAATTGCAGAATGAGTGCCATCAGAAGTGGTCCACATACTTACAATAGTTCCACCTCAACATCAAGTATAAAACATGAAGTACCAATCGGGTTGTTGATTGCCTCAACCGAACTCCAGTCGTGGCACTTACCATGGTGCTAGAATCTTGTGTCCATGAGACCTCCGGATGGCCCTAGCTTTATGAGATAGACCCTGACTTCTCCACCTCCTACCAAATGTTGGGAGCAAACTTAATGGTCGCTAATTTCCATATTCAAGATGGGCTATTGTGTTGTCTGGGCCATCTTTGCATTCCATCAAGTGAGCGCATGAAGCTGATTTGAGAAGCTCACTATAGTCGAGTGGTAGGACACTTTGGCATCAAAAAGGCAGTGGAAGTGTTGTAGAAACATTTCTACTGGCCAAAAATTCGACAGGATGTCAACACGTATATCAGGTCCTACACCGCCTGTGCTATTACCAAATCGACCACTAAGAAACAAGGCCTGTACACCCCTCTTCCTACTCCTAACAAGCTATGATAATCCATCTCAATGGACTACGTGTCGGGCTTCCTATCCACTAAGAGGGGAAATGACTATGTTTTTGTGGTTGTTGATCGCTTTTCCAAGATGGCGATTATGGATGCCTGCAAGAAGAACATCACTGCAGAGGCCACTGCCAAGCTCTTCTTTGAACACTCCTGGGTACACTTTGGGATACCACAAACCATTTTCATAGATCGGGACAATTGGTTCCTCAACACACTATGGTCGAGCCTCTGGTCATTGTTGGATACCAAGCTCACCAAATCCACTGCCTTCTAGCCCCGGACAGATGGCCAAACTGAGGTCGTCAATCGGATGGTCGTACATATCCTGTGCATGTACAATTCCAAGAACCCTCACACATGGGATGAGAGTATTCCCTATTTCCAACATAGCTACAACTGAGCCCTTCATAGCTCAACTGGCCACAACCCCTTTTAGGTGGGGTTAGGATTCCAACCATTGGGCCCCATGGATGTTGCACTACCCTTAGTGACCACCTCGGTCGACTCGAACCCTACTCCACCAGAAGTTGAAAAAGCCACTCGTTTCATTGAGCGGATCCAGCACATCTTTCATCAGGTTCAGGATAATTTATAGAAGTCCAATGTCAAGTACAAGCAATTCCATGGTCAACACTGGGTGCCACATAAGTTTCAGGTGGGCGACAAAGTTTGGTTTTACTTGCAGAAAGAACGCCTTACAGGGCCCCATCGGAAGCTTCGCACACTCCGGTATGGGCCATATACCATCACCAAGGCTATGGGTGATAATGCTTTTGCACTCAACATTCCCCCTTTCCTTGGCCTGCAACCAGTCTTCAACGTGGCTCTCCTTCGACCATATTTCCCACCATTATTAGAGACACCTCAGAGATAACAGAGTAGTTGACACCAACATAGCTCAACCTTGATTGAATGTAACAGACATCCAATGATCATATTGTGGACACACAAATCAAGGGCAACCAATAACAAAGGATCCAACTTTATCGAGTTGTCAAAGCAGGGCAGCTCCTGCACCAAGGCAAGTGGCTCAACCGGGGCCAAATTCAACAGAAATTTCCTCATCTGATGGGGGAACTCAACGCAATGGATACCATTTATTCCTAATGGGGGAGGATTAATCTAGATGTATTTTGGTGCCCTCCCACCTATTCCAACTGGTTCATTTTGACGGTTTTCCAGTTTGGCAGTTTTTTCCTAGTTTTTGGGTCCCTGACTTGCGGGGTCGTTTTGAGGCCCTAAACAACATTTTTAGGGCTTGCCACAGTAAGAACTAACCTTTGGTATATAGCATCAAAATGTGTAGTCCTCATATAAACCTTTCCAGTGGGATATCGTGTGCCTAAAATGGAGATCATATGTAAAAGTTACGACCCAGAGAAGTTGATGTACTAACTTACCCAAACAGGGCCCACATGACTTTTTGTGCTTCATCTCCTAGGGTTAGGTTTTTGGATGTCTACAGTTTTTGACATTCTTGTTTATTGTAAAAATGCCTTCAGAGCCTCATTGTAATCATCTTCTTGCAAATGAGCACAACCATCACATCTCTTCTCAAAGATAAGCTGCCACCATTCCAATAAGCTTGTTCTTCGCTGCATTTTACAATTTCAGCTTATTTCCTTATTGAAAAGAAAACGAGTTTTACTGTATCTCTATTATTCTTTGTTAAGCATATTTTAATAATCTATATTCATTTTGTTCTTCTCATAAAATCCATATCACCAAGGATTGTCAATGTACTTCATCTTCTCATGTGTATTGCTTGACTTGTAGTTATCGTGATAACAATCCTTATGTTGTTATTCTTCCATAGGTATTATTTCACTTGAACATCTTATATTCTAAAAAATAAATATGTTTGATATGTACATAAATTATGTAAACATGGTATGTACAAGAACTTTGAAGAATATTGTTACCTTGACTTAGAATAAGAAGTATGTTTTATCCTGCTTGGCCTTCTTTGAGGGTTCCCTTTCTTCGGCAACTGATGCTTTGTTTGTTTCCTTCCTTTTCTGTAAATCAGGACAATGGTTCTTGTAGTGACCATATTTTCGTCAGTTGAAGCATAGTATCTTTGACATATCCTTTTCTTGATTTGGTTTCTTCCTCAAGACAAACTTCTTCTTATTCCTAAAATTCTTGAACTTTGTTGTGAAGGCTTGATCTTCGTATTTATTTTTGGATTTCTCTTTAGTGTTAATCCTTGATTCTTCTTGTGCACAACAAGTCCAAAGTTCTTCAAATGTGGGATACTCCTTTCTTGTGTTCATGCTTGCAGCAAATGCATCCCATGACTTGGGAAGGCCATTGAGTACTATATTTACCAGTTCATTTTCTGAAATGATTTCTTCAATAGCTTGTAGTTGATCTCTTAACTGAGAGATTATTACAAAGTGTGATGTTATGTTGTCATCATCATTCATTTTCATGTCACGGAGCTCATTCTTTAGACTCATTACTTGTCCAATGTTTCTGACTGAGAAGATATTAGATAGGGCATCGTACACCTTCTTAGATGAGTTAAGATGAGAGATGTAGGGTATCAATTGGTCTTTTACAGAATCCACTATGATACTCATGGCACTGATGTCATTGTCCTTGAACTTCTCCATAATTTCAACATTCTAAGGTTCCTTCTCTTTTCCTTCTTCAAACTGTGGTTCCACAATATTTCCTTTCATGATATCCAAGAATTTATTCTTGGAAAGGATGAGGTCAATCCTTGTCTTCCATGCTCCGAAGTTAGAAGAACTTGTTTTCTAACTTCATAGAGTAATTCATGACTACTTTGATGTGGTCAACCTTTGAATTTGACCAAAAACTCAAACTTGACATCTTAGCTTGCTGAGAGTACCAAGAGGTGTGTTGGGTTAGAGCGCACTAAGCTATCCAGAAATAGGTCAATCTGTGCACTAAAGGTGCCTCAACAAGAGGGTTAGGGTTTCGTTGTTGCAGCAAAAACTGACTGCAACTGCAACTGTAACTGAGCAAATCCTCCCAATCTATATTCCAGTAGTTTGATTGTCCTAAGATAGTGTGGGCCATAACCTATTATAAATAATAGGTGTGCTCGTTAACCATAGACAATATAGCAATATTGTCACCCAACCATAGGCCAAAGCCACCCCTGAGCACCTTAACCTTGACAGAGAATAATTCTGGAAGAAAACACTAGGCCTAATAGCTAATCAATGTAGTGTACCTCTCTCCAGAGCTAGCACACAAGGCAGAAAGTCCAAACCATAACCAATAGAAAGTCCAAGCCTAAGCCAAGAATACAGGTTGCAGTAGTTGTAGCTGTAGTTGCAACTACTCTCTAGACTTGCGAACTTAATCGTTTTATGCAGTGCACACTCTTACATTTCTATGATTGTGAGCTGTGTGTATCAAATGAGATCCGGTGTCCTTTATTTATACTACTTCTCCTTAGCTGTATGGGATGACTTCTCAATCTGGAGGCTAAAAACTCAATATTAAATATTTCCTTTAACCAACTTGTCTTCTAGGGTTATGTCCAATGCTCTAGGGTTTCTTATTTCTTCCCAAAATATTCTATTCTTGTCGGGCTTACACATGGAGGTTAATACCTCCCACAACTACCATAATATCAACATATTTAACCATCAAAATTGTCAAATAATTATTGGACAATGAAGTACTAAAACATTGGATAACTTTCCAATACTTAAGCATGAACTTTAACAATAAATTAGGGATTCCAAATGAAGTTATCAACAAAGTGTTAGGGAAGAATTATGGTTGTAGCAAACAATGGCTACAACAAAAATTTCCAACCATAAAAATCAACAAGTAATCGTAAAAAAGATAGCCCATAACCAGTAGAACAATAATCTAGGTTTAGAAGTCAATTTCCATGGTTGAAAAGTGAGTAAATGATGAAAGAAAGTGAAGTTTGTTGCAGACATAATGGCTGTAGCATTAAATTTATTGTAGCAATGAAATCCCTGGCTAAAAGAGGATGCCCTTAGGGTACAAGAAAGCTTATAACATGTAGAAAATATTCCAATTTAAACAATTTTGATATCTTGTAATTCTACGTATCCTAATGTAATGATTTTGTTTCTCCAATGCAAGAGATTAGTGCCTTTAACTATTGGGTTATGGAGTCTTTAAAAATTAAAGAGCTAGTTTTACTACTTCCTTGGGGGTGTAATCCCTTTTACTCCCCAAGGTAAGCAAGACTAGCGAAGAAAAACCCCAAGAGGGTGTAAACCCTTTTACTCCTCCTAGTATTCCTTTATGCAACAAATTATTCCAAGACAAATATGATGGGATTATTGGGGTTGTATTCCTTTATACTCCCAAAACTATGAGAAAATTAACCTTGTGACCAAGAAAAGAAGCAATAACATGAAATATTCCTTACCTAGTTCAAGCATTAACAAGATAAACTCCTTTTAACAAAAACAATCCACCATAAAAACAAGAAATAGCCTCCAAGAAAGATAGCACCTTAATTATTCATCTAATAGCCAAAGCAAACCATAGAAAGAGATAGTAGTAAGATAGATAGACAAAATTTCCCAAGTAGGGTGCAAATTTCAGCCAAGAATCCTCTCCAAGATGGGAGAGTTATGATGTAAAAATGAAATAAAATGATCTCTATTTATACAAATCCTACTACAAGTGTTTGTCCACTTAATTTTAGGCTAAACCACAAATTAAGGGGAAAACAACCCTTACCTTCCCTCTTTACAATACAAAATTCAAATTTAACCCTAAAATGCACATAAGAAACCCTAAAGAAGCATGACGTCGCCCCTTTAGGGAAACGTTTTAGCACCTTCAGCAAATTGTTGAGCTTGGAGATGAAATGTTGGACCTCCAAAGGCATCCCTCTCAAGTTATAGGGTCCTCAAGGTCCCCCTCTCCATCCAAATATTCCAAGTGTCAAGCAACACCACCACCACCACAAGCCCTAGCCCTGGGGTGACATCATCCTCCTCAAAAGTGATGTTTTAGACTCAAGAGAAAATCGTTGGGCTGGCTATGGGTTGGGTTATGTCTTCCATGGTATCTAATCAGGTCTCCAAAGGCTAGCATCATCATTCAGTATGTAGACCATGGTATCCAACTTGTGGGCTTCAAGCCCCAAGGAAGCCCAAGCTAGGCTTGTTCTTCCAAATCTGTCCACCAACTAGGTCCCGCAAAGAGAATGAATGCGCCCTCCAAGGATATCTAGTGAAATGAATCATGATAAGTAAATCAAATCAATAAAAGATCCATATAATCATGTACATCCAAACTACCTCATCAAAATAAACATGCTCAAAGCACTTATGCAATTTGCCAAGTTTAGGCATGGGAGGGTCGACAAAATTAACTATTGGGTGAATCATACCTCAAGTTTAGGAGTGTTTCCCAAGTGGACCCCTCTCTAAGACATGTAGAAAAAGTGACATGTATGGGGGAAAGACTCTTGGAAATGGGGTTCATGACATACAAGGGACTGAAGTATCTCATTTATGGGTGTCTTTGTAGAGGGTGTGTTACACCTTCATTTTCAATGCAACATTTTTCCAAGCCCATTTATTGCCTTTTGTTCCTTTTTTATGTTTCCAAGGTGGGGATTCTACATAACCATGAGAAACAGTTCCCACCTTGACTCTACCTTGGTCACATGATGCTTCCCCAAGTTGAAGTCATGTGTGGGGCCTCTACCTAAGCATAAAAAACATTTCCCACACATGCTCCACCTTGGTTGGCATTTTGCATTAGTTATTTTTATAGGTCCCATCAGTTTCTTATGAGAGACATTTCATTGTCCTTGGGATCCCTAGGTAAGCATCTATAAGGTTCATGATTTTATTTTATCTTTTTCCAGCTACAAGCCTCTAGGCCTTCAACCCCTTCTTCCCATGAAATGAGGAACAATCCCTTCTTGGGTTAGTACACCCGAAAATCCAAAAAGGTAAGGAGATGAGGGGATGAAGTGTGGAAAGTGACAAGTATGATCAGGAAGGACATGATGACTCATCAAGAGGACCTACCAGTAGCAAACATATCCCCAAGGGTGACCCACTTACTAGGGCACAATGTCAACCACCGAAGTGAAACAAGGCAAAGAGCATAATGTCCAAGCAGACATTACATAATGAAAAGAAATTTAAAATGCACAAATTCAAATCCCTCAAATATTGAAATGAAACTGACCATAATACCTAGCGTGTACCTCATGGAGAAATACCCAATGTATTATGGAAGCCAAATGATGTGGTGGATACCCTCATTATGAACCTGGAACTGTGGTGGTGAGGTGGGTCTCCATCTGTTCAAGCGGACACTGCTAGTCAAGTTGTCTCTTGGTACTCCATGTATGCAACTCGAGGGCCTTGATACATAATCTCCTTAGTTATCTCTATGATTTGGGGATAACATGTCTATTATTTCCTTTATTTTCATTCAATTTTAGTTAGTTTTCCATTGTTTACCCAAGTCAAACTTTTGAGTATGATGTCACCAGTTCACTTAGTATTCCCTTGTGCTTATTTCTAGGTCAACCTTGGATGAGGGCTTCATGTTTTCCATTATATTATAATTATATTCGATAGGTGGTTAGTGTTTACGATACAATAGGAGCCTTGAACAAAGTTACCATAACCGGACTGGTCACCGAACTGGTCAACCAAAAAAACCGAAACCAAACCGGAACCAGAAAAAAACTGAAAAAACCCGATCACGAAAAAATACATAAAATATTCAAATTTTGAAAGAAAAAAAACATATTCATGTGCATCCATGTGAATCCAAACATTATACACAAAATTGCAAAGTTTCTCATATATATATATATATATATAACAAGTAACAATGTATAAAACCAAAATATCACTAAGAGTAAGTTCACTCCATAGTCATATGAATATCTGAATCACAGTACATCATCAAAAAGGCTCTAAATGGCCTATAAAGTCCAAAAATAACTCTAGAGTCTATACTAGATACTACACAATGTAATAATTTAAATCTGCATACTGAAACTCAGACTTAGAGGACTCAGACTCATACTCAGACTCATCATCTACATCCTCAACATGAGTAGACTCAACAGGGGGATTCTGAGCCTGGCTTAATTCCCCTAGTCCATAAGGCATAGATACAACCACAACATCAATGTACACATTCTCTTGACGTGGTTGGGGATCCAAATCCATCCAGGAAAGGTCTTCATTGTCAAAATTTGTTGGTTGAGTCTCCACAACCCAATCTGATGAGGGATCAACATCATCCAATAATATGTTGTTGGATTTAGGGGTCTTGTTCAACAACTCGTTGCACCTCAACCTAAGGTTATACTGAACAAATACCATGTCATTCAACTTTTTTTTCTCTAAACAGTTTCGCTTCTTGGTGTGTCACGCTAAAAAACATTCCAGTTGCATTCACACCCAAAAGCACTACATGTCTGGCTCAATATCCTAATTGCAAATTTCTTCAATTTAGGGAACTGACTACCAAATTGCTGCCACCAATAAGCTACATATAAAGACAAAGAAGATTTAGCAAATGAGTTTGAAAGTTTGACTTAATTTTTTCCATGAATAATATAATTGAAAGACTTTACAATTACTTACTTGGTGGATCTTTTTCTCTACTTCAAATAGCCATAGCCATGCCAAAGGTACCAATACTCTTATTGAAATGCAAGAGTTTGGTGTGTATCTCATATTGTTTGTTGGAATCAAGGACCATGTGCTCAATGCATTTGTATAATCCTTCTTTTACCTCCCCATCCACTTCAAAATATTTTGTGTAATGGTACCTTTCAAAGAGTCAAGAGTCAATGAGTGTGAAACTTTAGCTAAAGTTTAAACATTTGCAATTAAAATTTAATAATATATCTTAAAAACTTTGAAATTACTTACTACTTACCTGGGATTCAAGTAATATCCTGCAACATGTAAAGGAAGATGGAGTTGTTTATTCCATCTTTCATCAATGATTCTCCACAAAGGAAGATACTTTTGTCTTTTACCATGATATGCTTCCTTTATTGCCTCCTTGGCTTGATCCATTGCCTCATAAATAAAACCCATCATTGGTTTATCACCATCCACCATTCTCATTACTTTCACAAGAGGTGCACTAAATAACACTATCTTCTTTTCCCTTTTCCAAAATGTTTTCTCATACACTTTTTCAACAATCTCTTTTCCTTCATCCTTCTTGCTCCACTGAGATGAATTCCACTCATCACAAGAGAACATCTTCCTCAGGTTGGATTTTTGGTCAATCATGGATTGCAATGTAAGAAAATTCATTGCAAAACATGTGATAGCTGACCCGGCAAGCTCTTTTCCACCAATGATTTATCTCAAAAGGGTCAAAAACCATGTGTGGTTGTAAATGTACATTGTTATGCTTTTACCTTATTCCATTGTGTTTTTCACCCATTCAATTTTCCCAATATCCTCAAGCATGAGGTCCAAACAATGGGTTGCACATGGAGTCCACCAAATGGTAGAATGTTTTTCCTCTAACATCCTTCTAGCTGCAACATAATTTGAGGCATTGTCTGTGATAACCTGTACAACATTCTACACCCCCACCTCCTCAACTACTTCATCCAAAAGATGAAATAGTAAATGTGCATCTTTTACTTGATCAGATGCATCCACTGATTTAACGAACATAGTTCCTTTAGGGAAAGAAATAAGGAAGTTGAGAATGGTGCGAGATAGCTAATCAGTCCATCCATCAGACGTGATTGTGCACCCTGTTTTAGACCATGATTCCTTGAACTCTATGAGGTATTCATGTACTCTTTCAACTTCATTTTTTAAAAGATGCCCCCTAATATCCTCATAACCAGGTCCCTTGAAGCCCGGACCACATGAAGCTATAACATCCAACATATGTTAATAGTAAATAGACCTTCTAGCATTGAAAGGTATGTCTGCATAATACCACCACCTAGCAATGCATTCCCAAGAAACCTCCTTTTCTATCTTCTTCCATTTGACATCAATAGTGGGTTGAGCACTAGGGGTAGTGCGGGGTACAAAAAATGACTCAAGGTTACCACGAGGCCTTTTGAATGTTGATGCACCAACACCATTTCCACCAACATGTTCTTCCCCGGGATTGTTTTTTGGCTAGGATTAGTACTAGGTATAAGGATCACACTCAGGGATTGGGAAAGCAGAGGATTCCTCAAAAATAGGAATTCTATCTTGAAGATCACTCTCAAATTGAGTTCCACTACTACTTCTTCCCACCTATTTTTGAACCTTCTTATTCTTGGCTTTCTCTACTTGATATGCATCAAGATGGCCCTGCATCTCAACTTTTAGTGCATCAGGAACTTTCTTGCATGGTTTTATATTCCCCCTTGCATGGGCTAAATGTTGCTTGATCCTACTAATACCTCCCCCACCAACCTCCTTTTGGAAAAAATTACAAACCATTTTCCCATCACTCAATTGACAATGAACCCATGTTGGATCCCTCTTCTCTTTAGGAGCCATGGAAACAAATACAAATCCACAAATAAAAACCCTATGTTTTTTTTATTGTTGGATAAAACAACAATAATTTTAAGGAGAGTAATCACTATGGTTTTGGGGAGTAAGTGCATAGTTTACATATCTTGAAATCTGCCCAAAAAAACCAGCTCCAAATCTTCTTAAGAAAACTTGTCCAAGTTTGCTCCAAAACAGCTCCAAATATTTTCCAAATCTAGTCTAAGAAACTCAACAAAAGAACTCTCCAAATGAGCCCAACAATAATCTCTTCAAATCAGCCTAGCAACCTCTCCAAATCAGCCCTGCAATCAGCTCTCTAAAATCAACAAAAACCCTTAGCTCACAAACTCAAGAGAACCCAAATGAATAGTGTGAGTGAAATAGAGGGGGTGGGGTTTCTTTTATAGGTTTATTAGGGGCTCTAGACATTTCTAAAACCTTCCATTGCATGCCCCTTTTTTTATTTAAAAAAAATTGCAAATTGGCTCACTTTTCCGTCCATATGGCGGCAATATGGAACCAATCATGAACGGTTTGAATCATCGGTTTGACCCGGTTGGATTGACCGGTTTGACCGGTTCTGGTAACATTGGTCTTGAGTCATATCATTGTCTTGTCTCTTTAGTTGTTACATTGAGTTAGCTGATGTTGTGGATACTCTCATGATGAATCTGGAACTGTTGTGGTGGGGTGGGTCTATGTCTGTGCAAGCGAACACTGCTAGTCAAGTTGTCTCTTTGTACTCCATGTATGCAACCTAAGGGCCTCGAGACATCATCTCCTTAGTTATCCCTAGGAGTTGGGGATAACAGGTCTATTATTTTATTTATTGTCATTCAACTTTAGTTAGTTGTATATTGTTTACCTAAGTCAAACTTCTTTGTACGATGTTACCAGTTCACTTAGTATTCCCTTGTACTTATTTCGAGGTCAACCTTGGATGAGGGCTTCATGTTTTCCATTATGTTATAATTGTATTCGATAGGTGGTTAGTGTTGAAGAGACGATAAGAGTCTTGAGTCATATTATTGTCTTGTCTCTTTACTCATTACATTGAGTTATCCTTTTTAGTCAATCATCTCCTCATCCAAACTTTAGGGATATGGCACCATTGCTTCTACTCCTTGTTTTTTGTGATTCATGGTAAGGGAAGGGTTTTTCGTTATTGATTTTCTTTTGATAGGTCATTCCTTATCGACTCCGACAAATACTCTCTGGAATGGTGCAAAAGCTAGAGCATCTTGATGGTCGTTAGCCTTATTTACGACCATGTCACATTCAACAAGGTTGATCATCATTAGGTATTAATTTAATGAGTTTGATCAATGTTCAATTTCAGAACATCATTCACATTCACAATCAATGCTCATAACTTAGGGCCCATTAGCCTCATTGGTGGGTTCCTTCATTTCTAGCAGGTGTTTTTCTTATTGATATCTGACTAGGTGGCTCTCTCCCATTTGTCGACTTCAGATCATTTTCCGGTGAGAAGAGAATTCATGATAGGTGGGTTGCAGGTAGCAGTTACAGATGGAAACATATGAGTAAGTCCTCATTTCAACAGATCAACTGAGGCACCATGCATATTGACTCCATTGCCAAGTGGACAGGCACATTGGTCTACAAGTTGGATTTTTCAAAGATCATTTATTCATAGATACAGAGTGCGGAGATTATGAGATTATCGATGTATCACAATGGGATCTCATCCCCTTGAGTCGCCATTGTTAACCCCTAGAATTTCCTATGCAAATGGAGGGTTAAGATCCAACTAGCTTTCATTGAGATTTTAGTCATAGATAGATTTTCATAGAGACCAGAGACAGGTTTTCACAGGTTTTCCAGGGATCACAATCCATTTTATAGGTAGAGGCATTTCAAAGGATTATTCATTAGTTTTGAGGAAAAATACTATTTTTAGCAATGTTCCTACTTTTTAGGAGTCAAAGTTCAAAGGTTAGCATGAGAGAGATAATTACATATTTGGGATCCTTGTGAGCTCACGATGCCAATGAGCCTTTTTTCAGGCAACATGTGAGACACTGTTATTTTTAACAGTTAGTGTTTCATGCTCAAACGTTGATTCCAAGCACATATTCAGATTCCTTGTAAAAATCGAATCCGATGAGCTTGATTTCATTAACATGAGAGAAATTTCTATTTTTAGCAATGCCTATTTTTAGGTCTATTGTGTTGGGTAGTGTTCTCCTAACAATTCCTGAGATTTTTTGTCTTTTCCTTTTTTAAGGGGAATGATGTTTTTAGTAGTGTTATTATTAGGAGGAGTAGTTGCCATGCATTGTGACATGTGGTAGAGGAGGCACTATGATTGTATGACACATGGAAGTAGGTGGAGGTGTCATGCACATGAGATGTGGTGTTTTGTCTTGTAAAAAACCCTAGGCACCCTAATTTCAAGGAAACCCTAGTGTTGACGATTAAAATCGCAATGATGAATACTTCCCGCAAAGGATTGCTAAGCTTTATTATTTATTTATGATAATAATAATTAACTAGTAGGTGGGACCCCCTTGTAGACTATAGGTTCTATGATGGATGTGTTACAATTATATGTTTGTTTTTGTTATGATGATTCTTACACAGTCTTCTATAGTTGATGATGCAGTCTTGGTTTCATTCATTATGAAAACATGGTTGGTTGATGCATGGTTGCTAAATGTTGTTGATGTTCACTCACAATACAGGGCAATGCTATGGACATGAGGATTATATAGTTTTGCAGGTGTTGTGTTATGTTATAACATTGATTAATAATCTTATACATGATTTTATGCAAAAAGATAATATGATGATATGGGAGATTGATCAAAACAAAAAGAAAAAAATATGGATAAGTCCTAAGGCTATGGCAAAAAAATTATATATAAAACTTGAATGTATATATAATAGTGACAAATGGAAAGTGATGGGTCTAGTTGTTATACTATGCGCTTGGTTAAAGGATTATATGGGAAGAACATATGGTAATGTTAACATATGGTTATTATTCAATTTTTGATGTGTTTCGGGTGGCGCACTATACAATGGATATGGCATTAAATTTATAGATTGGATATGGCATTGAATTTATGGTTGATGTTATGGTAATGGACTGGCTAGTACATTGAATTGAATAGGGCCAGGTGAGGAAGTGATGTGCATTTACTGCACATCACTCAAAACCACCCTCGAGCCCATCACCCTAGCCATAGTTGCATTTTTCTCTATTGGTTGTGGAAGCTCCGTGATTTCGGGTTTTGAAGGGGAAAACATAGACCAACTCTTCCTTGAAGTGATTTTTCCAGGTATGGTTCTTTTCTTTTCATCCATGATGGTCCCTCTGTATTATGAATCAATGTGTTGGCTTAGGATTGCATGAATTCTGTGTTTTTCTTGAGTTTTTGACTGGGTATCAATGTTGTGTTTATGGTGTTCTATGTGATTACTGTGGAATGTTGGCGTTTTAAAGGTGTTATTTCTTTCTAAATCATGTGCATTGGTTATTGTTTTAAAATAAAATGGTGGTCAACTTGGGATTTATTCTGGTTCTTTGAGAATAATGATGACAATGGTGCAACAAGCTTTGATTTTGTTTTATTCGTGTGGGTTTTATCACTAGTCTGGGTCAGTTGTTGTCACCCCTTTTTCATCTTGGTCGTTGTTGTGATTCTTTCTCCAGGTTGCAATGCAACTATCGAAAATGGTATTGTTCTTGATCTATTTGGCCAAGCCCAAGCTATTTTTTTTTATGGCTTGTTCTTCACTGGCACTATCACCGAAAGCGTTTCACAGTCCAATCTTTGTATTGCCCAGAATATTAAAGGGAAGCCTGTATCTGTATCGAAGGTCCACTGGTTGTGCTCTGGCATTCTTTCCACAAGTGTTTTAAACATTCGCTCCTCTCATCTCTATTGTAGTGGTCGATTGATATGTTGGTAAGCCTCACTGTCAAATTTGTTTCGAAGGTTATAGACCTGTTTGGTGTTTGGAACAGGCACAGTCTCTCTATGTCTTCAAGGATTCTTCCTTGTTTAAACCAACCCTCATTTCCTCTCTGCAATAAAGTTTTAAAAGGCATCTGTATGTTCTTGTTTGTTGAGTTTGACTTGTTTCTATTTCTACTCGGGCACTTTTTAGTTTTGTCAATATTTTGGGGTTATAAGTTAAAAGACTGTGGTGATTTCAAAAGAGCACGACTCTCTATTCTTCCAAGATTATACTTGATCACCTATGGTTTCTTCTTGGTGATAACTTCTTTTAGGAGGTAAAAGTATTATGAGCTCTCTGTGTTTTCATAGATTAAGAAAACTCTCAAGAACCCGACTTGGTTCTATTAAGCCCGACTTGTTTCTATTCCCCCTCAGGAACCTTCTGGTTCTGTCAAGATTTTGGTTTACTAGTTAAATGACTGTGGTAATTTAAAAAAAAAAAAAGCACGGGCTCTCTGATTTCAGAGACCATCTCTTGATTGAGTCTTTGTATTTCCTCTCTGTGATAAATTTGTTTATAAGGATGGAATGGGATATATACAACCTTGAGGAATTTCAATCTAGTTGAATTATGGTTGTTCCATCCATTGTTGTGTCAAACCCTAACACGACTATGGTCCTGTCAAGTTAATGGAGACACCTATGTGTTGATATGGTTTTGTTCTCTTCGTGCATTATATGGATCTGTCTTTTGTTGAGTATTTATTTTGAAAGGAAGTATGTACATGTTTTAAAACACAGATCTCAGGCTCAGAGCTACATGTTGTTTTGTTAAATGTTATTGTCAAATCAAGATTGGTGTCGATTATATTGTTGTTGACCCGTGTGTGATTAAATCGGGCCCAATTTTTGTTTGGATGACAGTGGACTGTGTCAGTTAGTATTGGAAGTCGATTGTTCGTGGTTAATACTGGGTCTGTTATTATTTGATTGCAAAGGATGAATAATTGGAATCACTGTGCATATTATATCTTGTTTAAAAAATAAAATAAAATTGGAGCATGCAAGACTGTGTTTCGAATAGTTATGATGTTGGCAACGACGTAATATGGTGTTGCATAGATATGGTATAAGATGCAAGGATTGATATAGTTGAATAAATTCTGGGCAATTGAATTGTTTTTTTTATTGAAGTCAGTAAGCATTTTGTCTGCAATTAAGGAACAATTAAAGGATCTTGGTCTTGGAAGTGGATGCTTTTTGGATTATTATTGTAACAGAGTTATGATTGTTGTTTGATTTAATTTATTTTATGAACAATATATGTATTATTCCCTCCCATTTTCTCAATTTGTTTCTCATTATAACCCCCTCACGATCCCAAATTCATTTGTACATTCCCTATTCACTAAAATAAAATTAAAACTTTGTATGGTAGTGGTAAAAGATGACACAAAAATTGATGGCAACTGATATATTTTGGTATTGTTTGCACAATCAATTATTTAATGAATTGTGGAGTAGTACTCATGTTCTTACTCCCTGTCATGATATCACCTTTTCTCTCATTACAATCCTCCCAGATATCCCATGAACCCTATTTCACTCCCTGATGATTGGGCAATTATTAAATAAATTTTATGGATTGGATTGCATGGGACTTATGTTAATTGTTGAGCCAAACTTTGTTTCATATAAAGAAAATGTCATCTATGGTCTGTTAAGGGATAGTTTCTAATAAATTGGTGCATACAGGGTGATTTTCTTCAGCAGAGGAAGTCATGGTAGAAACAATAGGGGAAGAGGTAACTGTAACAAAGGGCCTAGAAGGCCCAGATTCTCAATTCATTTCGATGTTGATCCTCGTGAGTTGAACCAACTTTTTCAAGATGGGTTTTTCAATTGGATAGGCAAAGGGATAATTCAACCTAGACTAGAGAGGCCTCCATTCCAGCCCCAAAATATTCCTAGTATCCCTGTGCCTCCCCATGTATCTATGCAACCAAAAGTTCCTGAGAATGATGGATGGCAAGAGATTGTTCATCTGACAGTCTCCCGCCATTGTGGTTGGCCCAACTTGTCATTGCCTCCTCCTCCTCCACATGTAAACCCAAATGCTCAAATTTCTCCTACACATTCACCTGAACAGTCCTCCCATGCAAGAAAATGACTCAAAACCGAGGCTCCCATGTGCAAGACAAAGGTAAAGTTGATGCTTCCCCCTCATCTCCTTTTTTGTGACTCAACAAAGTCAGTGTCCTCCCATATGCACTTGAGGGATGATTTCTCCCATGTTATTAGTGAGATTAAGCCTCAAGGTTACACCCAACCTAAGGCTAATTCAGGGAAGTCCAAAGGGGACAACAATGACATAAGAAGAATTGCCTCTCAAAGTGGAAGATATGGATTTTGATTTATGTGTTTATAATTGATTTGTTGAGGACAGTGGACTACAAAAAAATTTGGACAACAAACTATTTTTTGGGATATTGTGGATATTTACATGTTTTGGATATAATTTGAAATATTTCTAATATTCAAATTTCAAATTGTGGAAATAATTATGGGAGCCACAAGGAGGCATGTGTATAATTGGTTATCTAATTGTGTTTATTTTTTATTAAGAAATAAGAGGGAGTCACAAGAGGTCCCACCGACTAAATTATTATTTAATAAAAAGACCCTTAATTATTATTATTATTACTTCCCCTAAACTAAAATTAGTTAAGTTGATTAACTTAACTAAATGAGGTAGTTTAACTACTTCAACTAATTTGGAATGCATAAAATCCATATGAGAAGGAAGAAGGGGAAAATAGAAGGAGAAAGCAATACTAAGGTTTGCTCTTGAGTTTTATTGAGATAGTTCAGTTTTCATTTATTCTTTAGTTCATTAAAGGCATAATTCTCTTTTTGTCATCATTGTCCTATTGTAGACATCAAAGTTCAAAGCTAAACCATATCATTCAGATGCTTGTTTCAGAAGTGTTGATCTATCTTTGATAGTTTGTGTATACTTTTTTTTTTATGAATTGAGTTTCATGACTAATAAATGATATTGTGCAGAGTCAAGTGGGCAACAGTCTATGGCAAGTTGATCTAGATTCTAATGTTTAGTTTTTACTTCTTTTCAGAGTCCTTTTGTATGGTTTTCATCAGGGATATCTAAGTTTGACCTTGGTCCATGCCCTCACAAGGATTTTTGTAAAGAGAAAGATACTTTTGATTTCTTGGAATGAAATAAAGTGATTTCTATTCTGTCTCATTTGTATTAATCTGTGACTTGGTTACTTTTGCTTTTGATCTCCACATTTACCTTATGCAATCTGTATATGTTCATAAAATTATATAAAAAATTTATATTTTGTAAACAATCTTTTCATTAAAAAAATCAACCTAGTCCCTTGTAATTAATACTTGTGGATTGGGAAATACATTTTGAGGCTATAAAACATAGCGTAATATTCCCTACTATCTTTCCTTAGCCAAGCAAGATTCAAAAATGCTTGAGTAAGATAATTCATATATTTTCCTCAACACCTAGGTGCCTGTTGACCAAAATTTGGTCATCTATATTTTCCTTCTCTTGGATTCATAAAATATTTTATATCAAAAGAAGACATTTTTGAATTTTTATAAGTTCATTCTGAAGCCCTCAGTCTCATCTTCATCATGCACTTTTCGGATCAGAAATCTATTTCTGTATTCTTAAGTTATTCAAGATATGGTCTAAAGGTCTGACGAAAATATTATGAAGAATTTTTGTAAGTATCATGTTCCCTTCTCCATTTTTGAAATATGACTAAGTACTCTCATCATTTATTTCCCTCACCTTCCATCTCCACACTTAACTATTTTTCTCTTTTCCACTCTACTCCTACTACTCTCATACTTAATCGTTTTTTCTATTTTTCCCTCTCCCCTCTTCTCCTTTCCATACTTAGTGAATTTATCATACTCGCAGACATACATGTTATTCTTTCACCACTCTTCTCCCATATGCTCCACTAGTCTCTACACTTACACGTTTTTGGGACTCTTGCTTCATCTCCTCATCGGGTTCGCAGGTTGGCAAACTCATACATTTCCTCATTTTCCCCCACTCCCTCACTTGTCAACCCGTTGTCTACATATTACACTCTCTACCTCTGATGCCTACATTTATCCCCTTACCTCCCTTATCATTCAAAAATTTAACACTTAGAATGTTTTATGAATTTGTCGGATATGCGGGTTGGCGGACTTGCAGATTCATTCACCTCACCCTCTTCCCAACCCGCCAACCCATCCTTGCAACCTACAAAATACTGCCTTGAATTCCACTACCCACAATTTTCCCTCCTCCCCTCTCGTCCCATCTCCCATACTTCGCCAAATTCATAAAGCTATTCCAACACATGAAAACCAATGAATGAGAATATGACATATGGCAATGAATGAGGTCATGCCACATGTCAAATCAACATTGGAGACACATGGAAACATACAATTTGTGACATATGGCGGTATATTATTGGTTATATTTGGAATCTAATAAGTTTCTGACAGATGGGATATGACTTGACAATGAATCAGTGCTGACTGTGCATGAGGTGGATGACGACGAGATTCCAAAAAATTATTATTTTATTGGACAATTTTCCAAGGGTCGAATCCTCCAAGCTCCATAATTTCTTCTCTTCTTGTGTTTCTTGCTAAGTGTATCAAACACTTAGTATTATATATCATGAAGAATATAATATCCCAATGCATGTGGGATATACTTTAAACCAAAAAGTTGAATTTTATGAAGGGAATCATGAAATTCATCCAAGGGCCCACATTTGCCCATCAATTTTGATTGATGATCGTTGAGTGTTGATCTTACAGAGGCCATCACTTGAGCTCTGGATGTCAGAATCATGCAAAATTTATACTGTTGGAAAGGTATTTCAATGTAGAAGATGGTCGTACATGTTCAAGTGCTGAAAGTTGATACATTTTTCTTAGAAATTAAAATATCAGTCAGCTGCATTTTTAATGGGCCTGCATGACAACTCAACTTCATGAGCTCATATCTTGAGATACGAGTGACGAATTTGTGAAAACTTTATATCGTTGGAAAGATAAGAGGATGAATATCACATTAGAAATGATTTCCATGGCTAAAAATTTGATTATCATTCCCAAAAAATTAAAACAAAGTCCTCCTATTTTAAATGGGAAATTAATTAAATTGTGACAATAAAAGTTTATTATAAAAATTTTATTAAAAAAGGAAAGGGATCCATTTTAGATATGTATATATTGATGATATAATTTCATTAATGAGGCATGAATTAAATGGAATGTTTCAATAAGAAACTTTTACGAGAATTTCAAGAGAGGAAGAAAACCCTAACTACTCAAATAGTTAGAAAATCTCTTCTTAAAAAGAGAAGAGAGGCTTCATCAAGGGTTCCAATAATCAATATTGTCAGAGGGGCAGGGAAAAATATCAGAGGAAGAAGAAGGCATAGACTTGGATACACAATAAATCTTATGATCAAAAGAAAGAAATCTCCATCTTCTACATTCTTTCTATTCTTCTACACCACTTCTCATAACTTTATGCTTGAGTCTCAGAGTTGGGCACAAGGCTGAGTTGTTGAGTGTTCTTCTTGTATTCTTCTATAGACCTTTCTTGTATGATCATGGAGTATTTTCAGCCATATACATGGTTGTAAAATTTTTGGTAATGAAGAACATTTCTCATAAATAAACTCCACAAAGAATTGCTTCAGGGTTGATCTTAATTATATCTTGTAACTTTGAGTTTTAAGTATGATATATTTGAGATTGACCTATCAATTTCTCTTTTATTACTAATTGTAGTACTCTATTAAAATTATTTGAGATAATCAAATCATTCTCTCCTATTTATCATGAAGAAGATATGGATGCGTTTATATATTATTAAAAAGATTGTGTGTGATGTTGATCACAATTTAATTTTGATGTTGAAGCTCTCCTTTAATCTTTTCTTATTGTAAAAAGACTTTTGGTGCACATAAAGATCATATTGGGTTATTGAAGAACCATTTTCATATAAATCCAAGCAATAAAGATTTGTGGTTTTCTTCCTAGCACTCTCCCTAATCCAAGATATTCAAAGAGAGGTTTTCGGTCCTAACGGATTCAGCCTTGAGGGATCAATTTAGAAATGGCCCAAAATTTAGCTTCATGCATTTTGTTCTATTTTTAGGTCGATGACTCATCAATTATTATTGGTAAAGAGAGGGTGACTTCCTTGCATGAGGAGGATGTTATTATTATACAACTAGTTTATTTTGTGGAAGATTCACTTATCTTGGGTTGTATCAACATTGCATGGACCTTGCATGAGCCTAGCTAATTTTGGACAAGGAGACTTTGCATGAGGAGGTGATATTTTTGGACAGCCAATCTTAAGATAGACTTCACTTTATCTTCAGTCTAGTCAACACTACATGCAAGGTGCATGAGATTGTCTCAATACGAAACAATGAGATTTCATTTTATCTTCGATTTAGTTCAGTTCAATTAAGTCAATACAACATGGAGTGTTAGGAAGGGCGCATGAGTTTGGGATAAAGTTAGACAAGGTGACTTCAATCTATTTTGGGTTTTCTTCACATGAAAGTGAGTTAAGCACGATGCATGAATGAGTTTGAGGAAAGGCACATGGATAGGATATTTTTGGAGGAATGTTGCATGAGTTAGGCGCCTTCTTTAGTCTCACAAGAAATCTATAAAGACAAGGCGAATTGGCATTATTTACTAGATTTTTTAGAGTGAGCTATTCGTAGTATTTATTTTCCATTTTCTCCTCTTCATTTCTTGTTTCTTGTAATTTGCACAAGATATGTCATTGTGATCAATCTTGTACTCAATCTCTATGGTGAAACCAATCTCTGGACTAATACAAAGATAAAGTTTGATTATGCTATTTTCTCATCTTTTTTAACTTGTTGATGCGATAATATCTCTTTGTGAATCGGTGTAGGTGGTTTCTTTTGCCTCTAATTTGGTTGAATTTGTCATTTAGAGGACATAGTATTCTCTATCTTCCTTTCATAATTAGCTATTGTAAAATGGAATTCTCTCATATCTTTTAACTATCATTTTTTTTAGGTCTTTGCTTTCTTAATTATAGCCAAGGGGCATTATTTGTGTGTTGATTTATTATACTAATACGATGTTGATACACACATGTGTTAAGTCTTTCAAAATTCCTCTTTTATACATCTCCACACTTAGAAAATTTTCTAAGTATCACAGATCCATAAGTCATTGTCATCTTTGTGCAAAGTTCCACCTCCTCCAGAATGCACCTGTGATACCCCATGGCTTGGATTTTTTACTATTATTTCGATTATTGTTTTTAATTTAGAATTTTAATTATTTTTCCAATAAGACAAATTGGTCGATTGACCAAAATTAAATTGTAAAACTTTATTATTTTATGAAGATAAACACATGTGGAAAAAGGGGCACACATTGAAGCAATTGTTAAAGAGGGATTTAGGAATCCAATGGGGTTAGCCAAGTGGCAACAGATTGAGACAAGATCTGGAGTTAACTTAACTTCAAAAAGACACATTCCATACTTACAGGAGAATCTATGAACATGTGTAAAGTTAAATCTGACAGGTGGCTAGTGAGCAGGAGGCTCAAGATAAGTGTCACAAGTCCTAGGAAAAATAAAATAAGTCATGACAAGGGAATGGGATGCCATTCCTAAGAGGTGAATTGGATAGCTTGAGAAGGATACATACTAACTGAATCAACACAATGAACATTAAAAGATTACCCACAACAACTAGAGCTCAGAATTCTGTAAGAGGTGTAATGTCCCCACTTTTGTACATCATTATATTACAAAGTGTTATGCTGACTAGAGTAGCCAGATGGGGGTGATAGCGAGTACAAGAGCTATTGAGGGTTTTATTGGGCCCGAATTGTATCGCTCATATTATTTATCATCATGATCCATTATGCAAAACTTGGCTTTGGTTCCATTGCAATCTGACGATTTCCGTAATTTTGAGTTATTATGGGATATATGTTAATTAAATTCACTAAGAAGGTCATATTGGGCATAATACTTGGAGGAACCTCTTAGTGTAATAGCTCAATGGAATCAAGAGTAATAACACTACATGATAGGATGATGAGAAGTGACTTTCAGTCGACAGAGAAGCCATAAGGAGGGATAAATCACTTTTTAGAGGTAAAATGGTTAATTAATTAATTAAACTGATTTAATTAATTAATAATAAAATAAAGTAAAAGTCACTTAGAGAGACAAGGTGAACAAGAAGGATAAAAGAGAGAGAGGGGCCTCTATTATCTCATTATGTTGATTATCAGTTTGATATTTGGATTCTTTCTAGTGAGCCCATGCACTTCGGGGTTTTGAGGGTTTTGACTTAACAAACCCTAGAGATCAGCTCGGTGGTGAAAGATCCCACCCAACCTAGTCCAAGATTGGTCATGAAGGTGAAATATTCCTCACTCACCATTCTACATCAGTCTATCTCAGCCATAGGTTTATCCTACAACATTTACAGTTTATGGAGAGACAATGCGCAACTACAGGGGGTTTTCAGTAGGAGAGCGCAACATCTTGAGAAGAGTAGCTCTATCTGGAAAGAGGAGAAGGAATTGGGAAAAGGGGCTTCTAGGTATTATTTTTATGGCCTAGGGTACCTTCTTTATCCTATTCCATAGGGTTTTCTCTATCATATTATCTATTGGATCTTGGCATGAGTTGGAGAGAAGGAGGGCGCACTGCAGATTAAGGATTTAGTCATTTGGTGGGTCAACTCTTCATCATTCAGCCTGAGACATCACCAGGGGGTTTCACTTGTATCGATCTACAGTTTGATATATTTATCAAAGGGTTTGGTGGCCATCTTCCAAGAGGTTGAATTCTTGGGTTGCTTCAACCAGTGAGGGGCGCATTGTGATAGGAAGATCATCACATTTCAGCTAGGTTATGAGTTGGTTCATCTAGGTTTTTGGTCTACAGCTTGGAGAGGATTTTGGAAGCATGGATCTTCATCTATCTTGTATCTTGGAGGATTTATCATCCAAACACTCTATTATGTTATATGTATTCCAAATCTGCACCATTTTGTATGAGGTCAGAGATCTATTATTGAGGACATTCCTTTGCTACATTGCTATTATTTATGTTGATGATTATAGCTACGTGAGACATTCTCTAGGACACTGATTGATTGAGTCAACCTGAGAGAGAGCCCCTGATATGGGCATGTGGTTTCTATCTGAGACAAAGCTAGAACGCAAAGATGGCCTCCTCTTTATAGAGAGTTGAGAAGAACTCCAAATGATTCTCCAGTGTAACATAGTGAGAAAGGAGAACTGTAGAGTTGGACGTGCCTATGGCTAAGCACGAGGTGAACGTGTGAATTCCCAAAGAGTTAGGTGCATCATCATGAGACAGAGATGAGGATGATGTATTAGCCTCTAAAAACAAATTTAGAACTAAACATGACTACAAACCCAGGTAAATAATTTGATATCTATTTTTATAGTTGATTGCATTCTTAATAAATAAAGGGTATTGTCCCCAGTATGGGAGCCCTCAAGACTTGGACCATTTTCCCTGGTACGGGAGTCCAAACCTTATTTGATTAATATTATGTTGGTCAAGAAGACATAAAATATATAACAAGCAATAAAATAATATCCCCTTCCCTTCAGACTTCAGAGAGAGTTGCTTGACTCAGAGGGAGTCAAAACAAAATGAAAATAAGGAAGAGATAATACCTTCTCCCCCTTTAGCAGTTCAAAGGGAGACAGACATTATTCCAGTTTTTCCAATTGATATATTCAAAGATATTGTAGTAGGGCATAAAAGGCCTACCTTGGCTCACTCTACAGGAGGCAGAGAAACATACAAGCCTCTCAAGGCACATCTTGAGAAAGAAAAAGAGATTTTCGAGTTATCCTTCAGTCATGAGACACTTCATTGATTCCAAGCCTCCTTGTCTTGGAGAAGAAACAAGAGAACATGTATGGAAAGATTCCATAACAGAAGAATACCAATATATCTTAAAGAATAATGTCTAATATATTGTTCAGAGACCAAAAGGGAAGTCTGTGGTGACTTCTGAGAGGATCTATAAGACCAAGCATGCAACTGATGGAAGTGTCGAGAAATACAAAGCAAGATCTATAGCCAGAGGATTCTCCCAAACAAAGGGAGTTGTCTATGATGAGACACTTGATCCAGTAAGCTCGATACACTTCCATATGTACTTCCATACATGAGTTAGAAACTATATCAGATGGATATATTCTTTATGAGTTTGTGTTTCATCAAGAGTTTTGTTGATCCAAACCTATATTATTACTGTGTTGGTGAACGAGAGCATGATTTTGATGACTTATTCAGAAATCCTTGTTGTTGGATACAAGTAAGATTTGACTTCTTATTTCGAGACGAAGGATCTGAGTATGACGCACTGCTTCTTGGGAGAAGAAGTATGACAGAGGACCAATGATATTTTCCTGAGTCAAGGAAAATATATAGTGGGAATATTAAATAAGTCCAATATGACAAACTGCAAATCCACTGTGATGGATTTGAAGAAAAAGATTGATGATGATTCAAATGAGACTGATCCACAATTGATTGGATCACTGATGTATCTGGTTAACACCAGATTTGATTCATGATATGTAGTGAATGTACTTAGTCATTCCATGATTCAACTGAGACAAACTCACTAGACAAAAACAAAACATGTATTGATATATATACGAGGAACAATTAGATATGGCCTGAGATATGCCTCCAGTGTGAACTTGAGTTTGTAGGATATGATGATACAAATTGAGCAGAGAGAACAATGGACTAGAAGAAAACATTTGGTTGTTTTCTTACCATAAAGGTTGTCATGGTTTCATGGTGCAGTAGGAAACAAAATCTCTGTGGCCTTGAAATACCACAAAACCAGAGTATGTATCATTGAGTGTGCGAAGTAGTATGGCTTCACAAGATTCTGACAGATTTACTTGATCATGAGATGGATCCTATGATGATAACTAGAGCTGTGTGTAAATCTATTTGAGAACCCAGTGTTTCATGATGGATCGAAACACATTGAGATAAAATATCATTTTATCAGATACATGATTGAGAGGAAAATAATACACTTGCAGTACCTTCCCACACATGAGTAGATTGCAAACATATTCACCAAATTATCTTGGTGAAGGATACCTCCCTAGTTGAGGGGAGTGTTGATAACTATATCCAAGACAAAGTTCAAAATACATCCGTGTGAGACTTGGCATTATGAAGAATGCCTCCTAGATGAGAGGGAGTGTTGATGATTACAACTGTGTGAGACATTCTCCAGGACACATATTGATTGAGTCAACCTGAGAGAGAGCCCCTGATATGGGCATGTGTTTCATATCTAAGACAGAGCTGGAATGTAGAGATGGTCGCCTCCTTACAGAGAGTTGAGAAGAACTCTAGATGATTCTACTGTGTAACGTAGTGAGAAAGGAGATTGTTGACGGGCGAAAATGACCGTCCGTCAACTGGGAGAGTGGAACCGGTCCGGGGTTGTCTAAATAACCCAAGCCGTTTGGTATGGACCACCCTGACGAGTTTAACGGCTCCGTTGGCCGCTCTAAGGTCTCGCAAGGAAACTGAAGAGAAAGTGATCTGAGCTAAATGATCTAAACTAAGGAAACTAGAAACTAATAAAACAACTAAAAATAACTATACTAATCTAACTACAAATTACTAACTACTTATATACACACAAACTACTAACTATGATCATAATAACT
>SNQJ01S0068650.1:50139-60876 GCA_010110895.2 Picea sitchensis | reverse complement strand
AATATGTTAGTTAAACAATAATTATTTCTTAATAATATTAATTAATTAATTATTATTAATTACTTGTTCATATCTGTCAATGATTAATTAATTATTAATTGACTCATTAATTATTTGAGTAAAGAATTAAAGGGGTTAATAATCTAATTTATTAAAGACTTACATATAGGGGGGGAAAGAAACATTAAATATAGGGATAAGATATTAATGAAGAGGATAAGATAATAAAGGGGGAGATAAGAATATTAATGAAGGGGGAGAAGAGTCGGTGAAGGGGGATATGACGAGGAGGAGTCTTACGGGGGAGATTCATTATTTTGGGGGAATAATTTTGGGGCAAAGATTGGCCTGTGATTTTAGGTTGTGGGATATTTTTCTAGTGGGAGGAGTTTAATTTTGGTGGTTTTTGGTGAATCAGAAGCAGGGGGCACCGGGTTGCCTGGGGTTTTGGGCACGGGGCCAGGATATCCTTATAGTATCCTGGAGCTAGAGAGCTGGACAGGTTGCTCCTAGCTGGCAGGGAGGAAAACTCAGTTTTGAGCATTGTTTGGCACAGTTTCAACTTCAGCATTGGACCAACAGAGATCAAGGTTAGCATCAAGAAGAGATAATTTTTTTTATGTATTATAAAGAATATGCAGTGTTATGTTGTTGTTTGTAAGTGAATTAGAATCTGTTCGTAAATTTTAATTAAACTGAATGGATATATGTTGGTTATGATGTTATGAAATGTTAACATGTGTCAATGATTGAGTTAACTCGTTTTCTTAAATGTTATGGTTCGAACATACTGCAGTTAAAGACCGGGACTAATCCAAAGGATTTCACGTTGTGGTGCCACTTAAGTTTACTGTCACCCCTTCACATAATTCAGTAGATCTACCTTACTGCATATCAGAAAGTGAGTTCTCTAACAAAACATTAATCCATTTTGTTGTTATTCAATTTTTACTGGGGTCTTTCCCTGCACTCTCAACTAAGGGTTTCATTGTTTTTTCATATGATTTGATATGGTTTTATAGTATGTCTTCGAACCAGGGGGTAATTACAAACGAAGGCTACGCTGGTAAGGACTCCGTGGTTTCTATAATAATTTAGCTTACAATTATGTCGGTTTTCCTTTCTTATTTAAAATTAATAGCTTGGTTCTAAATCTCATTTTTGTGGTCGTTTACAGATTTTCCCTGCCTTTGGAAGCATGGAAGCAATCGTTGTTGGAGTTCAACGAATTACCCAACTACACAAATTCTGGGAAAGAATATATATTCTTCCCGTATGGTAATTTCGTTTCTATTTCTGGTATGTTGATTGAATAAAATTGATAATATCCAAGTTTTTGTATTTGGTACAGGGTCGTTGCAATCCATTGGAGAGCAGTCAAAGCAAGCAGTCACTAAATCCAGGTACCTCAGTTATAGTGTTTACCTATGGGATGTACAAGCTGAGTCTTATACGAACTCTTTGTTAAGTTTCATTATGAGCAATAACTGGGTTTTCCAAGGGTAATGTCTTTATCGACTTGCATTATAGTTATCGTGAAAATGAACTTATTTATTGGAACGAATATGTGCATTACACATTCTGGGTTCTATCACTCTGTGTTATTGAAATGTATTTCGGTTATATATACATATTTTTAATAACAACATTCTTTGTACTTAAAATATTTCTTTGCTCATCTCGTCGAGAGTCTCTAGATAACTATGTAGGAGTTTATTATCATTTTATTCCATTGTCTTGAGACCCATCATTCTGGTTGTTGGTGTGTTTTCACAGTAAAACCCCATGCTATTGTGGTAGCTCTTCAAAAATAATAACCAGGGTGTAAACCCTAGGATCTGGTTATTTCATTTCGCGTGAGTTTGTTATTCTTGGTCATATCCTTTATAAGGAAAGATAAGCTCTCGATAAGAATATCTACTTCAAGTTCAGATTGTATTTGACCTCTACTTGAAGCACCGATTACCTGAACTCATTCAGTCGTCTAATAGCTTGTGTGAAAAGTTGAATATACCTCCTTTGGCTATCGAGTCGTGGGTATTGTACGATATCACCAGTATGACTTAAGCCAAAAACACGAGATCATTCGCTCTAGGGTTTGAAGGATTTACCTTATTATCATTTCTTTTTTTCATTAAAAAAAGTACTATCGTTGTTTATATATAAATTTTTTGACATTTCCTTCCTCTATTCATTAAACAAAATATCTCTATTATTTCTTTAGAAAGTATGATTACATATTACTTATGAAGTTGCTTCTCTGACATATCTTGTGCTACTACCTTATATCATTTTGTAAAAGCTTTATGGTTAAAAGCCATACCTTTAACATGAGGGTTTGTTCCAGTGTATTATTAGAGAATAGTTTCCACCCATAATGTACTTATATACTTGAACAAATTATTCAAAATAAAACTCTTGCATAACCTATATTCTTAGAAAATAATTGTTGTTGAATAAAAATATATTTTGGAATTTGTATTCAAGAAGTCGCATAGGGTTTCTCTTCAAGAAACTAAGGCATAAAGAAACATAAATATTCCTTTCTTGTTTTCTGAAAAGATAATAGACTAATATAATTATAATAACTTATAGATTTTTATATGCTTTTCTGTACTTTTGATGAAAATAGCTATAAACAATGGTCTTTGTAAAAATAGAGAAATTCTCCACATTTAAGTGTATTAAAAAATCATGGGTTTAATGATAGTAAAACATAATATTAATTAGAATATGTATATGTAAAAACTATGAATTTCTCAAATAAATTCTACTATCTCAAACTATGCAGATTATATATTTATTTTCTATTGCAATATAATAATTCATAGATTGAATATGGATAAATATTTTTTAAAGAAAACATATATGAATGTAATCAGCTCAATAGAGAACCAATTCATCTCAACCATAAACATGAACAACTAAGGTTATTTGTTCTTGTCACCCTTTAGCCTAAATCATTCTTCCATCAAATTTTGACTCTTTCAACAATCAAACTCAATTCCTTCTCACAATTACTCAACAATGTATTGCTTCCTCTATACTTGTCTCTTGTCCTTTTCACAATTAAAAAAAATAGCTTGTCCAAGTCTTTTTTCAACTTAACCTCATCGGACTATAAAGTCACTAATTTTTAGACATTTTTTTTTTTAAAATAAGGTAATATACCTGAATCCATGTTGTTGTCATTTAGTGATTCTTTTACTTGAAATAATTAAAGAGTATACTTGCTTATATTTTTCTCAATATTACTAATTAGGTCCTTGATAGCCCAACTCATAATGTGTTATTGGTTTAGTTTCGAATGCCATCATCGACAGATTATGTACGTACAGTATTCTCTTATCGATAACTTTCCTGAAATTTTACTCACTCAATGTCATTGGCATAAACTAACATATATATGTATATATATGTTTACTACCTGTAGAGTCTACCCGCATCCACCAGAACTTGACAATCTATGTCTTGCAAAAATGCATTTCCTTCTCTTTTATTACATTCAATTTACAATGCGATTTGGATTCATTTCTAATATTATATTAGAATAGTTCTTTTATATTTCATTCTTAAACAATTCGATATAAATATTTCTATGTTGTTTCCTTACTGGCTTCTGAAGAACCTCATCTAAGGAAACGAATATAATTTTAGATAGAATGACCATAGGTCATTAGTTTCATAAGTATTTTTTTTAATTAATCAGATGCTTGTGTGAACCGTCGAACTTAGGGATATTCATCAGCGCTCAAAAGCATACAACAGTAATCAAATTACCATCTCTTCGTTATTAAAGAGACTTGACCCATCACATATTGATCAAGCATATAACTGAGTGTAAACTCCAGTTTAACCATGACCGAAGGTCTTTCTTATCTGCATTGTCAATATTGGATAAAGCCACGTCTTAGAATGAGTAATAAGAATGATAATCGAGTTATTCTTCTAGTCTCATGTTTTAATGGGCGTGCTACCCAAGCTTGGTTACGAGGTCAATGATTTTCAAATGAAGCGGAGATTTTACACACTCTGGTCTAGGGGACCAAGGTTTTTATTATCCTTGATACGGGAAATTGTAGAAGCTGAAGCCTTCATTAACCCTAGTAATGGCTTTCTTCGCATAATGGGAAATTTTTGGGTGTGGATCTGCACCAAAATAATTTGCTTAACGAACCCTAAAAGTTTAACTCCAACTAAGAAGTTTTGTGTGGTTGGTGGTTACATTGGGAGAGTATCGTTCAAGATTCCGAGCATATGCATTCATATTTTGACTCAATGAGGTTGTGTAAAATTATTTACCCTCCTTCGAACTCATCTACAGTCTCCTTGGGGCTATTCCAAGGTACGAACTTCATTGATACCTTGGGTGCTATCCCGTCGAGTTTATTTTGACCTTGACGACACAACAATTTGGTCATAACTGATATACTTTAATAACTATCTATAACTAGTTTACCAACGTTTCCTGGTTGGTTTTGAATCCAAAGATAAGATGTGATCCTCAGGAGTGGCAGAACAAGTTTAATATATACTTTGTCACTGTCTCATTTATGTTGAGACTATATATATTTTTCTTTCAAGTTTTCATTTATATACAAAATCCTAAGATTATTTTATTAAGAGTGAGTGATTGGTTATAAATATTTTTATTTCACATCTGTATATATATTTTAAAGGAATTTGGTCTCAATAATCTCCTACAATTTTTCCACAAGCTCAACAATGGTTATGGAGAGCCTGGGGCATGGGTTGAGTTGATCCTTAGTCTTGTACCTTGGTGGATAAGACCCCATAAATGTTCTGGGGCAACTTGATCCTTGATCAGGTATTTTGTTGGTGTGTGACCATCTTTGAAGGTGGGCATGACCACATGAGGGATGTATCCTATATGCGATGATGATAAAGTTAATAAGGTCACCTTGAAAATGAATGAACAAGTATTGCCGCAAAGCAACCCCACCTAAAACCCCTTTACCCTTGTTTGTGTTTGTTTGGGGCTTTGTTTTTTTGTTAATGGTTAATGTAAAATATTGATTAAATATTTTAATTATAACATGTTTGAATTAATATTTATATTAATTAAAACATGTTATTTTTAATTATTATTTTAATTACTATTACCCTTAATTTTCCCTAGCCTAAAATATAAATAAAGGCCTACCCTCTACCCTTCATTCACACACTCTCATTATCATTCAAAGTGAGGGGATCTCCTCTTTGAAGCTGCAACCCTCCTTCAATAATTCAACCTTGTTTTTGACAAGTCCATGTGTTCTTGGTGTGGTGAAGACCATCCCTTGCTGATGCGAGGTTTGTATTAAGGGTTGTTGAGATGAAGTTTGAAGCTGTCGTCTCCCCTCTAATGCAGACCTATTTGAGTCTTGACCTATTTAGCTTGGATCTGGCCCCTTCTCCTTGAGTCGTGACTCTTCCAGTTCAGATCTGGCCCCCTCTCATTAAGTCGTGACTTCCTCAGCACTGATCTGACCACTGTTCAGTGAGCCACACCCTGTAACCCCTCTTTTGTGTGAGGGTTTGGGTCCCTGAAATTTCTTGTGTGTGTGAAGGTTTGGGTCCTTGGAAGTTTTTGTGTGTGTGAGGGTTTAATCACATATTTTTGGTGTGGTGTTTATGTTGTCCCTTCTCCTTGGTGGCAAGAAAATATATTCATCTCTTGGCAAGATATCTAACCTATATGGTATATCTATGATCCTAAATTTTCTCTGAGCATAATTACAAGTGGCCTCCATATCTTGTGTGTGACATGGCTTCCTACAGTGATCAGAGGTAAGGCTTAAAGGTAAGTTACTTGTTCAAGGTTTGTTTTGGTTAGATCAGTATGTTGTTCCTTATTTCTGATGTTCATCATTATTAGATCAGTTTATTCTTGATAGATCTGATCCTATATTTAGATCTGTTATTTAGATCTGTTCTTTAGTTAGATTTATATCAGATCTATAGATCAGATTTGTCTTGTTTAGATCTATTCTGTTGTTGATCCTTCTAGAAATTATTATTGATTAGATCATAACTTACTCAGAACTACTATTGTCTAATTTAGAAATCCTATAAATCTATTTGTTTAGATCTAATCATTGCTTATGATCACAATCAAAATGAGAGTTCATATCCGAGAGTTATGAACACTCAGAATTTGTTTTTCTAAGTGCAACAACTCTGTATTATTTTGGCTTACTATTCTAATCTTGATTTATATGTCTTTATCCTACTGAAAATTGAAAGAAAAAAACTACTCTGCTTTATTTCCCTAATTCTAACATGGAATCAGAGCTAAGGGTGTGAAGAGAGCTCAAAGATATAATATTGAGCCTACACAAATCCACTAGTTAGGATTGTTTTGTAGAGATCAAGCTAATCCAGATCACAACATGGCTTCCTCATCAGTTAAAGTTGAAGACATACTTGTAGGGGCTGCAAACTTTAATGCTTGGAAATACAGAATAGTAAACATTATTGAAGAGAATAATCTAGAAGAGTTGATCTCTAGGGAGACTGAAGAACCCACCTCAAACACAGCCAGAGCAACATACAAAAGGAAACAAACCAAGGATAAAAGAATCATTTTGTATTCTATCAAAGACAACATGATGCCCATCATTGATCATCTAAGAACTGCCAAAGATTGTTTTGATGCCTTGCAAAACCTCTAGGAAAAGAAGGTACCAACTCAGAAAAGAATTTTGAAGAAACAATTACGTACCTTGAAAATGGGAAAGGATGATATACTTGCTACTTTCTTCTTCAAGATTGCACAAACCAAAGATTAGCTTATTGCAATTGGTGTTCTTGTAAATGATGATGATCTTGTTCAAACAACTTTTGATGGACTTCCTGATTCTTGGGGAGTTTTTCTTGCATCTGTAAATGGAAGAGAATCCCAACCTAATTTTGAAAGATCATGGCATGGCTGCTTAGAAGAAGAAGGAAGAATAAACAACAGAAATGATTATTCAATTCTAAAAGATCATGCACTTGTAGAAAAGACCAAGAAATGGAAGAAGTTCCCTAAATCAAAAGACAAAAGTAAGAAACCCCAAGGTAAGCTATCTCATCTCAATCCTCATTTAGCTAAAGTTAAATCTTTTAACTACAATAAGCTAGGACATTATGCAAGAGATTGTAGGAGTCCTCTCTCTCAGCAGAAAAGAAGAGGAAGATTCCAAGCCTCAGTTGCCACTAAAGAGGCTAAACCCCAAGAGAAGCCTCAAAGAAGACAAACTAGGGTTGCCACCAAAGAGAAAGAACAAAAAAATGAATATTATCTTATCTCGGCTCTTTTTGGCACTATCACCAAGTCAGAGGAGATTTGGCTAATAGATAGAGGTGCTTCCAAACACATGACAGGATTCAAACAGAACCTTGCAAACTATCAAGACAAGAAATTCAAGGCAAAGGTTGAACTAGGTGATGATGGCACCTATGACATAAAAGGTTTTGGATCTACCTCTTTCCAATTTCACTTAGCTAATATCTTTCACATTGATGAAATTCTTTATGTACCTGGTCTAAAGAAAAATTTAATTTTTGTTCCAGTTTTAGAAAGTAAAGGTTACTTAGTGGCTTTGTCCAAAGGGAAGGCCCTATTGTGGTCCTCAAATGAAGATTTAAGTACTGCTATAACTATTGGAACTCGTGAAAGTGGACTCTATAAGATTTCGGGTTAGGTTGTTCAAGCTCTAATTCACGAGACGATCAATCCCTGTGAGCTTTGGCATAGAAGACTTGGACATCTCAACTACAATGCACTTCGAGGTTTGCAAAATATGGTGACAGGTATGCCAGTATTTTCTGTTAAGCATGATAGTGTTTGTAAAGGTTGTTCACTTGGTAAGAATACAAAGAAACTCTATCCTCTCAATAATATAAAATCAAATGGAATTTTGGATTTAATTCATTCTAATATTTGTGGGCCCATGTCTACACCATCTATGAATGGTTGTATTTATTATATCATTTTTATTGATGATTGTTCGCGTAAAAGTTGGATTTATTTCTTAAAAACTAAAGATGAACCTTTTAGCAGATTTCAAGATTTCAAGAATCTTGTTGAAAATCAAAGAGGAAGACACATCCAAGTTTTCAGAACAGATAATGGTAAAGAATTTGACTCCTTAAAATACGACGAACTCTGTTGGGCTTCTGGAATTAAGAGGGAGCTAACTATGCCATATAACCCTCAACAGAATGGGGTTGCTAAAAGAAAGAATAGAACTATCTGTGAAGTAGTCAGGGCCATGATGCATGACCAAAACTTACCTTTATAGCTTTGGGTCAAGGCTGCCAGTACTGCAGTCTACATTTAGAATAGATGTCCACACAAATCCCTTGAAGCGAAAACTCCTTAATAAATTTTCAACGGATGTAAGCCCTTAGTTGATCACTTAAGAATATTTGGCAGTATAGTCTATATACACATTCCAAAAGAGAAGAGGACTAAGCTAGAGCCCTCCAGAATGAAAGGAATTTTTGTGGGATACAGTGAAACCCCAAAGCTTACAGGATTTATATCCCTGGTCAAAAGTTCATCGAAGTAAGCATAGATGTGACTTTTCAAGAAGAAACAACTTTTCGTTGGGCCAGAGAACTTCCTTGTGAATCAGAGGAGCAGGAAGCTCCACCACTTGATCCTTCAGTTTCTCCTCTTCCAGATGAGAAGAGGAAGGANGCAGTATAGTCTATATACACATTCCAAAAGAGAAGAGGACTAAGCTAGAGCCCTCCAGAATGAAAGGAATTTTTGTGGGATACAGTGAAACCCCAAAGCTTACAGGATTTATATCCCTGGTCAAAAGTTCATCGAAGTAAGCAGAGATGTGACTTTTCAAGAAGAAACAACTTTTCGTTGGGCCAGAGAACTTCCTTGTGAATCAGAGGAGCAGGAAGCTCCACCACTTGATCCTTCAGTTTCTCCTCTTCCAGATGAGAAGAGGAAGGAAACCTTAGAACTTCCAGTGGATCCCTCAAGGGACACTATTGAGTTTCCAATGGAAACACCTCCTTTTAAAAGGAAACCAGCTTGGTGCTGAGAAATATTGAAAGAAGAAAAATAGCATTCAGCTCCTAAGGGTACCTTCAGACAAAGCAAGAAACCAGATAAGTACTTTGGTATAATAGCTCATGTAAATATTGTGATTGATTCAAAACCTTCCACATTTGTTGAATCCTCCAAACATCAAGTGTGGAAAGATGCTATGAATGAAGAATATGATTCTATTCTAATGAATGATGTATGGACCATAGTTCCTAGACCTCATGGCAAATCAGTAATAACTTCAAAATGGATTTATAAGATAAAACATGCAACGGATGGTAGTATTGAGAAATACAAGGCGAGATTCATGGCTCGTGGTTTCTCTCAGAAAGAAGGAATTGACTACGACGAGATTGTTGCTCCAGTTGCTAGGTCTACTTCAATTAGGATTATTATCTCTCTTGCAACATTTTTTGGTTGGAAACTTCACCAGATGGACGTTAAGACTACTTTTCTTAATGGTGAAGTTGAGCAAGAAGTATATATTGAGCAACCTGAAGGTTTCGTGATACATGATAAAAGATCTCATGTGTGAAAACTGAAGAAATCTCTGTACAGGTTGAAACAAGCTCCTAGAGCTTGGTATGGTAGAATAGATAGTTTTCTACACAGTCTTGGATTCTCCAAGAGCATAGCAGACCTGAATATTTACATAAATATTGTTCAAAATCATCCAGTTATCCTAGTCCTATACATGGATAATTTGTTCCTCACTGGAGAGGAAAACCTGATAGCTCAGACAAAGAGGGAGCTTTCTGGAGAGTTCTAAATGAAAGACTTGGGACTCATGCACTATTTCTTAGGCTTGGAGGTTTGGCAAAAACTAGGAGAGATCTTTCTCTCACAGGGTAAATATGCAGTTGATGTACTCCGCAGATTTGCCATGATGGACTGCAAGTCCATGCCAACTCCAATGATCTCTAACATAAAGAAACTACAAGATCAAGTTAGAGGTTTAGATCCAGAAGACCCCACCTTATATCGGAAGATCATTGGGTATTTTATGTATCTCGTACATACGAGACTAGACATGTGTTATGTGGTAATGATATTAGCTAGTTCATGTGTGAACCAAAGAATATACATATGATTGTTGTGAAGCATATTCTGAGATATGTTCCGGGAACCATAGCTTGTGGTATCAAATACACTTCCAATGGAGGTGTAATGCTCCATGGTTTTACAGATTCAGATTGGATGGGAAATACAGTGGATCGGAAGAGCACTTCCCGATATTGCTTCAGTTTGGGTTCAACAATGATTTCTTAGTCTAGCAGTAAACAAGGCTCCATAGACCAAAGCACTACAGAAGCATAATAGATTGTTGTGAGTGCTGCTAGCAGAGAAGAAGTGTAGCTTAGAAAACTAATTTCAAACTTGCTTAGTTCAGAGCTTGAATCCACAGTCATTCACTGTGAAAATCAGAGTTGTATAAAGCTCACCGACAATCCAGTGTTTCACGACAGATCGAAACACATTGAGATGATATACCACTATGTCCAGGACATGGTTTAGAAGAATGTTCTCAACATTTAGTATGTTCCGACAATAGAACAAATAACAGATATTTTTACCAAGCCACTGTCATGAAAAAAGTTTGTATAGTTTCATGAAAAGCTTGGTGTAGCTGAGAATGTCTCTCTTGTTGAGAGGGAGTGTTGAATTTAAAGCAGCTGCAAGAT
>SNQJ01S0068649.1:98682-111342 GCA_010110895.2 Picea sitchensis | reverse complement strand
CCATCACTAGAATATGGTCAAACAATCTTTGTTAAAATTACAATTTTCGATTCATAAAATTGTCATTTTTAATGTAAAAATGGATTTAGTACCCTCTAATACTCTTATTAAAATTAGATTGTGTAATGTTAACATTTGCCTTTTGTGATTCCTCCAATCTATAATGATCCTTGCCCGATTTTCAAATAAAAAATACCAATTTCTCCTTCTCCTTCTATTATCTTGAGCAACCATAAAATAACCAATTCATCATTACATTAATAATTTTGAACAAACTTAGATTCTCAAATTAAAATATAAACACCTTTGGATAAAGATAATGACCATTTTGATGCTTTAATCATTAAAGAGATTAAAGTTATATAATACACTAAAAATATGTTTTAGCTGGCTTTGTGTTGTAAAAATCTTAAGTGATAAAGGAATATTTTTCTATTAAAATGATTTAAAACTTGTGTATGATCTCAACCACGTTTGGGAAGAAATGAAACTTACATCTAACCTAACATACGAGGACCACCTTCTTTATTGTTAAAGCACAACCCAATTACAATAAACAAATATTATCATTTTAAACCATTTTAATTGACTAAATATCATTAATACTTTTAATTTTTTTATCATTTTAAACCATTTTAATTGATTAAATATCATTAATACTTTTAACTTAAGTTAACAAAGGGTCATTCTAATTTTAATTTTCAGTTATTATTTTGTGTAAATTGCTGCATTTTAATATAATGTGTAATTTTCTTGTGGAAAAAAAGTCGCTGCATAAAAGGAGAGGGTTAGGGTGCAACTTTTGATTTAAAAAATGGTGTGAAGGCCCACCGAAGCGTAACTTTGGTTTCATCTTACATAACCTTTTAAAACAATTCTCATTCTTTACTTTGACACGGCACTTTCATCTCACTTGCTTTACCGTATAATACTTTGTTAAAAAAAAATATTCGATAACATTAAATTCTATTTTCTCTCTMAAGTTATCTTATCATATTTGATGTAATTTCCACCTATTTGTATCATGCATTTACTAGTATTTTATATGAATTTAGTGTTAATATACTATTATATTTTAAAGAAAAATGTTAAAATATTAATGGTCAAATTTATGATATACTCATTGTTATTAGAATGAAAATGGTATCATTTAAAATTATTTTTATTGGATATTTATATACATGTAATGTGGAGTTATTAGATTTATTGAGTGATTTTGTGAAGCATATATTTGTTTAATAACGATATTTATTTATATACTTAAATAAATGTTGTTATTAGACAAATATGCGCTCTAATCTGTTGGATTACTGAGAGGAGGGTGAATCAATAATGAACAATTATACCATTTATTAATCCTTTAAAAAACAATGTATATTCCTTTAACTTATTCAACTATGTTCATCTGTTTATCTTCAATATATTACTGTATTATAAACATTAACATTCATCAGTGCATAATAAACAATAACAAACACATCCACATAATACACATTACACCAATATTTACGTGGTAACCCAATGTGGGAGAAAACCATAGAATGATTTTCTTATATGTCAAGAATTACATTCAAGGAAGCACTGACTTCAAATTCTCCTGCTCCAACTGGAAGGAGGCTCTGACCCCCTATATTTTCAGGCTACAACTTGAGGGAAGCTCCAACTCCCCAATTTTCTGGCTACAACCAGAAGGAGGCTACAACCCCCTATGTTCTTTGGCTACAACCGGAAGGTGGTCACAACCACCTATCCTTGCCCCGTCCAACCGCCCTGAAATATAAATGCCAAATCTAGAAAACCTGTCACTGTCACTGAATCAACCACTGCCACTATCAACCTGTACCAATAACTTGTAACAATCTGTACCAATCAACATGCACCAAACAACCTATACCATTCAACCTGCACCAAACAACCTGTACCAATAACCTGAACCAACATATACCATGCATCAACCTGTACCTCAACATGTACCATCAACAAGTGCATCAACCATGCACCACACCTATACAAATAACCTGTCACATGTTACGAGGAAAATCTCTCTATGGCTAGGGGTAAACCACAAAAGTTGGAAATGACTGCATAAATCAACTCTAATCTTAGGTATGCTATATAAACAAATATGCTAGCAAGACAAGATAAATGGCCTACCTCGTCTAGACGTTCGATGAAGTCCATCGTTGAGCACTTTGTTGATGATTACAACTGCGTGAGACATTCTCCAGGACACAAACTGATTGAGTTGACCTGAGAGAGAGACCCTGAGATGGGTCTGTGGTTCCTATCTGAGACATAAATGGAATGTAGTGATGGCCTCCTCCTTACAGAGAGTTGAGAAGAAGTCTAGATGATTCTCATGTGTAATGTAATGAGAAAGAAGATCTGTTGAGTTGGACATGCCTATGGCTGAGCACAAGGTGAACGTGTGAATTCCCATGAGCTAGGTGCATTGTCACGAGACAGAGATGAAGACGTTGTATTAACCTCCTCTGAGTAGAGAGTTGAGATGGTGAACTCCAGATGACTCTCCTGTGTAATGCAGTGGGAAAGAAGATCTATTGAGTGGATGTGCCTGTGGACGAGCACAAGTGAACGTGATCCTAGTGGTTGAGCACTAGTGAGTGTGGTTCTCCTATGAGACACAGTGAGATAGAGATATGGACATCCCTATGGATGTGCCCCTAGTGGCTGAGCATTAGTGGGTGTATGAGATCCCTTGCTATATTGTTCAAGAGTTGGACCTGCCTGTAACCCTAATTGTAATGTAAAGGGTACAGGTCAGACCCACCTTAATGTAATTGATAATTAATGTAAAAGATAATTAATCTAGTTAATATTAATTATATTGTGAGATAGAGAGGTCAGCCCTGTTGTGCCAATAGACACTTCTATTGGCAGGTCGAGTCTAATATAAGTAAAGGTAAATTCCCCATTGAGGAATCACATCTTTTGTGTGAGTTTGGAAATTTCAACAAGTACATCTTCTTGGGATAAGTGCGCACCTCTCTTGGGTGCTAGTATTCTATGGTTTGCAAGAACCCTCTTGTGTGCTAGGTTTTCTTGGTGGTGAAGGCCTTTCTCTTGAAGAATATAGCAAAGGATTTGGCTGTGTTTTCTTCCTTTGTTGAGAAGGGTTTCCCAAGATACTTCGTGTGTACTTGTGCATGTCGTTTCTTCTTGTGATCTTGGTTGATGCAACATAATTGGTTATGGTTTAAGTAAAATGCTAAAATGGAATGAACTTCATGCTTAAACATTGTCTATTGAAAAATAAACATGGTATCAAAGCATAGGTATTGAAGAACCCCTGCACAAGCATTTAAAAGGGTAAATCATTCTCCTTCTGCAGTTCCGTACGACCTCTATGGTTTCTGCAGAAATCCGTACGACCCTCACTTAATTATCCTTTTCAACACTTTACAAGTGGACGTTGAAGCTAAAACTTGGACCAAGTTGTACGACCTTCCTCAACGCATCTCCAGAGACCTTCAAAGTAAAATTACGAGGATTTTGAGTTTTTGGCCATAGGGTTTCTAGGGTGCCAAAATTTTCTCCAAAATCTTGATCTTAGAGTTTCTACAACTTATTGAAGAAACGTTTCAACTCAACAATCATTCATGTGACACTCTCAAAAGTTGATTGTTGGAAGTCATAAGCCCAACATAACCATTAGGTTTTCTAAATCCAGTTGGAGAGAATTTGAGAAGAAATCCGAACAAATGAAGAACATAACTTTAGTAAAAGATAGACTTGATGGAGCAAGCAAATTGAACTCTTGGAAGTCAAGGATTCAGGTCACCCTTGAAGAAGATGACCTTTTGAATGTGGTAACAAAAACTTTACCAGATACAACTACTGATGAAGAGAAGAATTAAGGAAGGAAGAATATGCCAAGGCAATAAAAATAATCATCTACTCAGTAAGAGATCATCTCTTACCTCGTATTGCCAACCTGAAGACAACTTATGAAATGTATGAAACATTAAAATAATGTTTGAAAGTGACAACACCCTCATATCTCTTACCTTGAAGAGCCAGCTTCAAAGTACCAAGATGATGAAAGGTGATAGAGTTTCTATCTTCTTTATGAATATATCAGATATTAAAGAACAACTAGAAGCCATTGGAGAAATCATGTTCGATAGAGAACTTGTCTTATCCACTCTCAACAAAATTCCAAAAAATTGGGATCCTTTTCTTCAAAGTGTTAGTGGAAGAGAAAGTCTACCAACCTTTGATTGTCTATGGACAGAATATACTCAAGAATAACTTAAAATTATAAATAGAGGAGTGGAAGACTCCTCTGATGAAAATCATGCTCTTTCACTTCATACAAAGAGAGGAGGAAGATTCAAAAGAAACTTCAGAAAAACAATCAGAGATGAGAAGTCTTCATTAACCTCAGGTCATAATTAGAGAAGAGATGTTTCAGAAATTCAGTGCTTCAGATGTGACAAATATGGGCACTATGCAAGAAATTGTCCAGCTAGGAAGAAGGGAAGACAATATGCTTCCATCACTGACATTGATCTATACCCACCTCAAAAGAATGAAGATAAGAGAGAGGAGAAGTACTTCCTCTAAACCAAACCTTATTTGATTGATTGTTATGCTGGTCAAGAAGACATAAAAGATATAACAAGAGATAAAAGAAGACTTCCATCCTTCAGACTTTAGAGAGAGTTACTTGACTCAGAGGGAGTCAAAAGCAAAACGAAAAGAAGGAAGAGATAATACCTTCAACAAGTTCAGAGGAAGATAGACATTGTTCCAACAAATTCATCTTCTCCAGTTGATATGACCAGAGATATTACAATGGGGCATAAAAGGCCTGCCTAGGGCCAACAAAACTCTGCAAGAAGGCAGAGAAACATACAAGTCCCTCAAGGGACATCTTGAGAAAGCAAAAGAGTTTTTCAAAGTTATCCTTCATCCATGAGCCACTCCTTTGACTCTAAGACTCCTTGTCATGGAGAAGTAATAGATGAACAAGTATGGAACAAATGCCATAAACAAAAGAATACAAGTATGAGACATCGTTCCGAGACCATAAGGAAAATCTATGGTGATTTATAAATGGATCTATACAGTTAATGGAAGTATCGAGAAATACAAAACTATGGACAGAAGATTCTCACAAGCAAAGGGAGTGAACCATGATGGGACATACTGATCCAGTAGATAGATGCACTCTCATATGTACCACAATCCATGAGTTGGAAACTACATCAAATAGATGAATTCTTGAGGAGTTTGGGTTTCAACAAAGGTGTTTCTTATCCAAACCTATACTATTACATTGTTGGTGATGAGAGCCTGGTTTTGATGACTTATTTAGGAAGTCGTGTTGTTGGATACAAGCAAGCCTCAACCTCTGATTTCTATATGAAATAATCTAGGTATGATGCACTACTTCTTGGAACAAGAAGTATAACAAAGGACTAATGAGATTTTCCTAAGTCAAGGAAAATATAAAATGAATATTAAAAAAGTTCAGTATGACAGAACACAAATCCATTGTACTTACCTTACCAATCCCCAAGTCTAATTGTCACCTATATTTGTATTATTCATTTAGGATATTAGTAATACATCCTCAAGTGATGACTAATCAGTTAGTTACGATTTCCTAGCCTAGTCATCATGCATGATTTTAGGATCTAGAGAAAATTTCTCTATGAGGTGGCATCACCCATTGTACTATAAATATGTAACATTGGTGTGAATACATAAGAGTGTTTTCTAGTAGGCCTTTTCCACCATCTTGTTGTTCATGTCTATATTTTATCAATTGGTATCAGAGCTTCTTTGTTTTATCAATTGGTATTAGAGTGAGGTATGCAGATCACTTATGTTAAAAGTAGATCGTTACTCTTAAATTTGGAGTTTGTGATTGTGTAGATCGTTGTGGATGTTGTTTTTTCTGTAGTGTTTCAGCATAATACAATCGATGGTTCTTTCACTTACACTTGGTATTTGAAACTCGGGGATTGAGAAACTCTTCACTCTTTCCCCCAAATAATTTTTGGGTACTCAAATTCCTGAAGCCCGACACTACTCGAAATTCTCAATCATGGCCATGGATTTAATGTTCAAGTCAATTCCATGACACTTCTTATATAGCTGCTCTTCATCAAGTGCATGAAAATCACATAGAAAAACACATATAATCTATTGGAAGGAGATGATATTGATCAATTTCTCTATATGCTTCAGACTGATGTGAAATGACAAAGCAATTAGTCGGTTATTTAATGCTTGTATGAGGTCTGCAGAACCATCTTTTGGAGTTAGCATCTCATGCACCCTCAATGAATCTGCTCAACGTTTTGAGCACTCGGTTCAACCAATGATTTAACCCAGATCAATCATCAACAACACATGTCCTCCATTTCTCACATGCCATAGATCTGCACTCATTCATTATTGTCTCTCAACATTCTCTCTTGTTCTCACACACCCTAAGAAATACATTCTATAAATCATGAAAGGGGATGCAAATGAGTCGAGATTGGTTTCTAGGCATACCAGAATGGATCTAATTGCTATGTGTTTCTGGTGTTGATTCGAGATAAGTGATTGATGAATTCAATCACCTAAAGGAAGTTCCCTCAATGAAGTTGTATCATGCCCATTTCTGCGCAGACATTCTCTCAAGTTGCATTCGTATCACCCTCCAACAATAAACTCAATAGTGATTTAATCAAATATTTACTCCTTGATTTTCTCAACGTCCCCACTCTCATGGATTTAAAAAGGTAAGATTTCTTATTTAGAATGGCATCTTATTTAAAGTGTTTACATGAAAATTGGTGAAGTAATTATACATTCACAAAACATGCCATGAATTTAAAGTCAGAATAGGCTAACTCGGGAGCAATCTTCCCTCCCGAGTTAGATTTACGGCAATGGATTTCCGACGACCCCCTTCATGTGGCACTATCCCCTAGACAGAGCTCTGCCACCTTTCCATAGCGTAACACTGCCAACATTTCGCCGTCGCCGGAGATACTCGAATTTGCAATTAAACCTGGAGACCTACCAACCAAGCCAACTCAAAACCAGGAGATCAGGTCCTCCATACCGCACTATCAACCAAGCCATCGCAAAAGCAGATTGGATCCTCCATAATTTCTCTGTAAAACCCTAGTCTGCAAAATATTTCAGAGAAGGCCAGGCCAGGCCGAGTTTCACGTGTGGAAACACAACTACAAGCATATGTGGGATAGTTCCATCACACCATCGCAACTAGACCATCAATTCTGTCATCGCAACAACTAGACCATTTCGTAGCTAGACCATTTTTAGGTACCGCATGAAAAATGCTATTGCGATTAGAAACATGCTACATTATTTTTGATGAGAAAATAAATAATTTTATTTTTTGTGAATTGTAGCTAGCCATTACAGGTCGTTTGTAGAATTGTAGCTGACCCCAAAAATGGAAAATAAATCCCAAATGTTATTAAAATGTTATGGGCATATAAATATCAGTGTTGTCCTCTGTTCATTTTGCACGATGTTCGTTTAACATCGGAGGAGGGGAAGAACGAACGCGGTCCTGAATATTTCTTCAGCTTCCAGGATTATTGCAAAATGTGATCACCCTAAAAGCATAAATCTGAAATCCCATGGTTGTGATTTTAATTCTATAACCTTATGGTCGTGTAATTTGTTTTTTTATCCCAACTGGACTTATGAACTTCAACCCAGTCCAGTTCAACTTTTTGTCTCTGTTGCACCCCATTTCATTTAAATACTGGACTTATGAACTTCAACCCAGTCTAGTTCATAAGTATTTCATTTAAATACTTATGAAGTGTAATTTTTTTTTCTAGCAATCGTATGCACAGGATCCCACATGCAGTGATGCAAAACCCTTCTTTTCAAGATGAATTTGTTATAGTTTTACAACATCATAATTGTGCAAAAGCATCTTAATCGTCTTTTCATGCCTTCAATTATATTTCTTGGAAAGCTTCACGAAGCAACGTAATTGATCCTTCCATGCTTTAAATTATATTTCTGGTCAACTTGATTGTCTCTTCCCTGCCTTAAATTATATATCTTGTAAAATTTTCTCTGTGAACATGTTAAGTTTGACCGTTATATGTATCACTATTAAATATTTTCTGAGGCCAGGTGCTCTTTACGATTTTACAATTTGAGTATCTTCTTAATCTTATTGGTCTACCAAGTCAGGTCGTTTAGATAAACAGGGATAAATATAAAACATAACTTTGAGATCAAGATCGCATTCATAGCATCCAAATTTTAGTGGGTTGATGGGGTTCTTTAACAAAATTTGCAGCAAATAAATTCAACTGAATGCTACTTTATATACAGAGCACCACACATTTTCCATTTAATGCTTAAGTTTTCAATTTTTTCATTTGAATTTTGATTTTGATTTTTCATGTGCAAAATGTAATGCATACTTTAAAATAAATGTTACATGCTTTTTATCAAAGATGGATACTACATGAAATCCGTTAAAATTGATTAAATATTTTTGAAATCGATATAAGAAAAGAGGAAAATAAATAAATGGAGACAGGAAAAACTAAATATTTTTTAAAATCCGCATAATTAAATTTTTGATGAGAAAATAAATAATTTTATTTTTTGTGAATTGTAGCTAGCCATTACATGTCATTTGTAGAATTGTAGCTGACCCCAAAAATGGAAAATAAATCCCAAATTTTATTAAAAACTAAATATTTTTTAAAATCCGCATAATTGAATTTTTGATGAGAAAATAAATAATTTTATTTTTTGTGAATTGTAGCTAGCCATTACAGGTCATTTGTAGAATTGTAGTTGATCCCAAAAATGGAAAATAAATCCCAAATTTTATTAAAAAGTTATGGGCCTATAAATATCAGTGTTGTCCTCTGTTCATTTTGCACGTTGGTCGTTTAACATCGGAGGTGGGGCAAAACAAACGTGGTCCTGAATATTTCTTCAGCTTCCAGGATTATTGCAAAACATGATCACCCTAAACGCGTAAATCTGAAATACCATGGTTGTGATTTTAATTCTATAACCTTATGGTCATGTAATTTTTTTTTTGATCCCAACTGGACTTATGAACTTCAACCCACGACTAAGAATAGTTTACTTGTATGTGGTTTTTGTAAGTTAATCATTATCTTTTGTTGTCAATAAGTTTTTGATGATTTTTTTTGAAATATAGGTAATATTGTCCTGCACTTTTATATTTTTTAAAATATGTTATTCACAAAATTTGTTTCCATATCTATTCACTGTTTTTAGGATTTGAAACCCACCAGCCATGGGTAAAACAAAGAGTGAAGCATTTCCCAATAAAATGCTCTGCTTTTCATTCTTAATTACCCATTTTATTTCGCTTTATTTACGATCAAATTTGTCCAAGCTTGTATTGATTTAACCAACTGCAACTCTGTCCCTGGAATTTCTACAGTCATTATCAACCAAATCAACCGACTCCACTTTCGAGTTCTTTGAGTTATCTGGAGGAAATTGGGGAAGATTAAATTTCGAGTTTTGCCAGGGTGGTGGCCCCCAAGGGACTTCTCATCAAAGTATCAGAGTAGTGAAAATCACATTGCGGTATGTGGTTATTTAATAATTTTTGTTTAGAAATATGGGGAATTTACCATTACATTTACTATTTGATCGAATTTTTTATATTTAAACTAGATATATTTTCATTTAACTTTGTTTGATTTACATTTACCATTTTCTATAGGGACATATTTCAATAATTGGCATAATGGTTCGAAAGACAAAACATTCACATATCAAGAACCTCCCTATTCAAAGTTTATTAGACAAATATATATTTTCAAGCCAAGACCTTGTTTGGAATGATATACAACATGAAGATGGCACTATTGATCACACTGCTCTGATACCATGCAATAGGTTGGAAGACTTCATTACGAGAGAGAAAAACAACTCGCATGCACCATGTACATTTGTACGAAGATCACATAGGAAACGCTCTCGTGATGGTGAATCTTCTATGATGGGTATTAGATCCCTTGATTCAACAGTAGGAACCAAACACACCACCAAGGCCCAATTAGACTCTCCAACGTTTAATAGTGGAATGTTTATCCAGATCTTGCGATCCAGCCAATTAATCGATGGGATTTACATTTTCTCGCGAAGGCATCTCCTTCAGTTGGGACTTTCTCTTAGGTGGGACTGAAGTAAGATTGTAAGCTGGTATAAACCAACTTGGAAACAAAATAGAATTAAGTTTAAGTACTAGAGAAGAGGCTAAGCTTGGGATAACCTGCTACTCAAGTATGCAGATGAAAATTCTATGCCATAGGCCTAGTAATAATACATTAACCATGTGAGCATCCAATTACTGTTTGAGATACTAATTATCAGAAAGAAAACAGATACGCGATAAGATAATGGCAAGCAAAATAATCCACCTAATTAATCATCCATCACATGATAACACAATGATTCATCTTCATCATTAAATTAAAGAACAACAAAACATTGCACCAGATAACTTGACAATAGATTAAATAGCTCTTACTCATTACAACATCATTCATGAGACGAGATAGGAAATAGTTCTTCTCCACGTCTAATCACATAGGCATTTGATGAAAATAACTTTGAATCTGGTCCAGAAGGACTTCTCAATTAAATCTAGCTCGGAAATAGTTCTTAACAAACCAAAAAGGAGTTTCTTGTAGCAACCATCGACCCTTGATTAATCGGTCGATGCTCTTATTTATAATGTAAAATTGACTAAAACTAACGGCTAAAGTGCAATTAAACAAAACAAAATTTACCACGTGGTGTCCTCTTCTAACAGTTTATTTAACAGTCAAATCAAGATATCACTTGAAAGGGTGACTTTTCTCATACTCCGACCAACTGATGAATATATCCTCGTAGGTTTGGGCCCATGGAAATCTGTGATGTTCCATTGGAGCTGCGCAAATTCCTCTGACCTCCACCGTATGCGACCGATACTTCACCAGACTAGTGTTTAACTACTGTAGCACAGTCCAAGCTATAATCGTATTTTCCATAAATCGTTGCACTTGTCCAAGCGCTGTGTCGGTCACCTTCGCTAGCTATTTGGCCCATAATGAATCTTGCTTGGTATGCGATTCGACTATGTTTCTCAAGTCGATGAAGTCATTGGGGGTGCCGAACTTAGGGACTCCGATATCCTTCATTGCTTTGTTGATTTTATCCCAATGTTTCTCGCATTTGTCCCACTGCTCTTGAATTTCCCAGTGTGGTTCCCGAGACATCTTAGCCCAATACTCGGCTGATCACTTCATGCGATCAAGACTGCTTTTGATCCAGGGGATCAAATTTTGCTCAAAATTCAAAGTGCTCAGAATCACTTCAAATCGAACGGGAGCGTAGGCCTCGTCGTCATGAACCCAACGCAACTCGTTTGGGTTCAAATGGACATCAGGAGAGAGAGATATTGCATTCTGTTCAAAACGACAAACAGGCAAAAAAAAGGGATATTGACTATACAGTCCGTACAGTCTGTACAGATGCTGGCGTGGCATGTCCGTACGACACGTGGAAGAACTGACCGTACGACACATGGCATTCATTGGTTGGCAGATGTGGTCGAACGAGTATTGGACATGTGGCATCTTGGTGGATAATAGTATGGTGACACGTGGCCCAATCAATGGCCACCACGTGTCACCTGGACGATGGTTTAAAATCTTTGCAATTGGCAAGACTCAACCCCGCGACCTCTGGGCAGGGGAAGAGACTTGGGAAGGGCTGCCAACCGACGCGCCACGGTATGAGCCTCGTTATATATATAGCATTATATAAATTTAAATTTGGGGTGCTTGATAGTTGGGTGCGGTCTGGGTCGGGGCTAAGCCCCGGGCCCTGATCATGTGTTGCTACCATATAACCCTGCCCACGAGTCACAAAATTTTAAACACCCGCGTGCCTGGGCACATGGACCTTACCATGTGACATGGGTTTAAAACTTAACCACTTTTTTGTATTGCGCGCGATCGTATGGCACTTCATATGCCCGCGGGCCTTAGACGGTTAAGGTCCAGCGCGTAACTGTTCGACAGTTTGTATCGGTTGTGCGGTTGCGCCCGGTGTTGGGTTTTTCCACATAAAAATGCATGGGGGCTAGGTTGAGGCAACAAGGGTGCATTTTGGCGATCCAGAGACAACAAGTTTGAAGGGGAACTTCCGGGAAGCCTATCTTCTTCAATTTTTGGCCAAACGAGGTGCCGAAAAAGCCTAGCTAGGGGTTTTTGGACGTTCTGAAGCCATTGGAGCTGTCTATTTGGAATTTTGAGCATTGTAAAGCACATATTTGAGAACTTTGAGCAAATAATACAAAAGATCCATTGGAAGCTGGACCAGGAGATGTAGCCTAAGAGAGGGGTGAACTCCTTTATCATTTGTTGTGTTATGTGTTTTCTGTTCATTGTTTATTGTTGTTGTTTATATGCATCTTGAATGAGTAATTTACATAAAAATTGTGTTGCAAAATTGATCCATTTGCATTTTAACACATGAATTAAAACTTGCAAATAATTTCAAGATATACAAGTCTTCTTCATTTTTAGATCAAGTTGGTATCAGAGCATAGGTTTTTGAAGACTTGATTATTTGCAAGTGTTTTGTTTTCTGATG
>SNQJ01S0068649.1:85614-98672 GCA_010110895.2 Picea sitchensis | reverse complement strand
GAAGCATGTTTTGGCTATTTGCCCAAATCTCCTTTAGATTTTATCTTTGGGAAGGATATTGCTATTGATGGTCAATATGACATTGATAGGGCAGAAAATTTCATTGAACAAATTCAGTCGATACATCAAATGGTACAAGAGCAATTGGAAAAGAGTCAAGCCAAGTACAAGATGAGACATGACAAGCATCGTGTTGATCACAGTTTCCAAGTTGGAGATGAAGTTTGGATTTACATTAGTAAAGAGAGGCTTAAAGGAGAAGGTAAAAAATTGAAACCAATTCGATATGGTCCTTTCAAGATTATTGACAAGATTGGTAACAATGCCTTTCGTTTATATTTGCCTCCTTATATGCAAATGTATGCAGTTGTTAATGTTGAGAATTTGAAATTGTATGAGCCTCCTTTGATTGATGATCAAGAAGAGCACGTTCAAATTCCTTCTATAGATGATTTTTCCCTAGAATATCTTATATAACTGCATGAAGACACCATCCTTGACAGGAGAATGAGAACTTCAAAACGAGGAAATGTGGAGTATCTTCGAGTTGGTCTTAAAGGTACAAATCCAAGCAAATCCAAGTGGATTGAGGTTGGAAAGGTGAGGGAGCTATACTCTCATCTTCAGATAGACTGAAAATAGTCTTTTGGAGGTCCAAAAGCTTTCCAATGGGGAAGTGTGATCCAGGGGATCAAATTTTGCTCAAAATTCAAAGTGCTTGGAATCGCTTCAAATCGAACGGGAGCATATGCCACGTCGTCACAAACCCAACGCAACTCATTTAGGTTCAAATGGACGTCGGGAGAGAGAGATATTGCATTCTGTTCAAAACGACAAACAGGCAAAAAAAAGGGATGCTGACTGTACAGTCCGTACAGTCTATACGGATGTTGACGTGGCATGTTCGTACGACACGTGGAAGAACTGACCGTACAACACATGGCATTCATTGGTTGGCAGATGTGATTGAATGAGTATTGGACACGTGGCATCTTGGTGGCTAATAGTATGGTGACATGTGGCCCAATCAATGGTCGCCACGTGTCACTTGGACGGTGGTTTAAAATCTTTGCAATCGACAGGGCTCAACCCCGCGACCTCTGGGCAGGGGAAGAGACTTGGGAAGGGTTGCCAACCAGTGTGCCACCATATGAGCCTTGTTATATATATGGCATTATATAAATTTAAATTTGTGTTGTTTGATAGTTGGGCACGGTCCAGGCCGGGGCTAAGCCCCGACCCCCGGTCATGTGTTGCTACCATATAACCCTGCCCACGCATCACAAACTTTTAAAAACCTGCGCGCCTGGGCACATGGACCTTGCCATGTGACTTGCGTTTAAAACTTAACCACTTTTTTGTATTGTGCGTGGTCGTATGGCACTTCATATACCCACGGGCCTTAGACGGTTAAGGGCTAGTGCGTAACTGTTCGAGAGTTTGTACTGGTTGTGCGGTTGTGCTCAGTGCTGGGTTTTTCCACATAAAAATGTGTGGGGGCTAGGTTGAGGCAACAAGGGTGCATTTTGGCGATCCAAAGACAACAAGTTTGAAGGGGAACTTCCGGGAAGCCTATCTTCTTCAATTTTTGGCCAAACGAGGTGCCAAAAAAGCCCAGCTAGGGGTTTTTGGACGTTCTGAAGCCATTGGAGCTGTCTATTTGGAATTTTGAGCATTGTAAAACACATATTTGAGCACTTTGAGAAAATAATACAAAAGATCCATTGGAAGCTAGACCAGGAGATGTAGCCCAGGAGAGGGGTGAACTCCTTTATCATTTGTTGTGTTATGTGTTTTCTGTTCACTGTTTATTGCTGCTGTTTATATGCATCTTGAATGAGTAATTTCCATAAAAATTGTGTTGCAAAATTGATCCATTTTCATTTTAACACATGAATTAAAACTTGCAAATAATTTCAAGATATACAAGTCTTCTTCATTTTTAGATCAACTTTTGCCCAACATCTGGATGTTGTGTTCTTATTTATTTAGGCCCTATTGGACTGCATCAATGTATTCGATTCTCTCTATGGCTTCCCGTGCCCTTTCATACCATCGCTCCATATCCTTGCACATCGCGAGTGCCATGGGAGTGTCTTCCTGGATCTCAGCTATCTTCGCAGTAAAATGGTGTTGCTCGTGCGTGAACTTGTTGTAAGCCTCTTCGAACTCACTTCTTAGGTATACCACGGTCTGAGTGGTGCCCTGATAGTATTCAACCAGGTGGCACAAATGTTCCAGTTATTTTAGGGTGATGACCATCTCCTTCTCATCTCTTCTGGCTCTGTCTAGGGTAGCATCCAAGATCGCTTTCCCTGTGTCGATAAGTTTGGATGTTCTGACATTTTCTATGTTTATCAAATTTTCCTCTGTAGTGATTAGGATTGAGTGTTCAAATGTGATCCTCCTTTTCCTTTTGGTTCTTTGGACGATGACCTTCCTCTTTCTATCATAGGAGATCACATAAATATCGACTACTTCATCCACAGGTTGGGGAATCAGCTGATCACCCCATGTGAGTGTGTTTCCCAGATTTTTGGTGGTGTATATCTGTTCAAGGTCAGGTTATTAAACTTCCTCATTGTGCTCCGAAGGCCCGACCTTTTCCTGTCGCTTATCAGGGATCTGAGTATTGAGCAGAATAGAGGTGGTGGGAAAAAAATTGATACTTACTTGTTCATCGACCATTGAAATGCTGATGTCCTTTTGTGGGGATCCTTCCTTTGGCTCATCCGGTTCTGACTTGTCCTTCAGATGGTCTTCTCGGGTCTCTGACGCATCGGGCCTCTTTGTGTCGAGAACACTTTCAACTTCTATTTCCTTTTGTGGGACCTCCTGGGTTTGGACCCTGGGATCAGGAGAAGAAGTCTTCTCATGTCCCTTTTCTTCTTGGACACGCATAGGGGTCCCAAGAGATTCCTCCAGGCTCTCATCATCACTATATATATATATATATATATATATATATAAACTCGCTTAAAGGATTAAGCATGCTTGTTTCCACTGATACCCGACCCATCTTTGACCCGTTGATGTTATCAAGGTTTATGAAATCAGGGTCATTTTGACCCGCCGAGATTTCTTCTGGGCTATCGGTCGAAAGTCTTGGCATCCTGATGAGGTTTGGGTTATCCCACATCCGATTCATCATCTGTTGTGCTTGTTGATACATGAGTGCCCCTCTCTCCAGCACATCCTGAGCCTCGGGGAAATTCCTGTCCTGTACCAGATTCGGTGGCTTCCTAGAAAGCTTCCATTGCTTAGATTGATTTAGATGCTATCCTTTCTTCTCTAGACCTAAGGACCTCTTGAGCTGATTGTTCTAGGACTGTTGCTTACTCATCCAAACTCATGGCCTTGAACTTGGTTTCCTTAGGGTCAGCCATCCTTGCCACCACCTCATCCCAGTTTTGAGCATTTTCAGTGAAGATCTCATCTTCAAACCTGTCATGGGCATATGGCCAGCAGGAAGATACTTGTGATGCATGCTTTAGGACCAGGCCCTTTTGGTCATGCTTGTGGAAACAACCAGACTGGAATCATAAATCCAATTGGCTTAACCCTTCTTGCTTGGCCTGAGCAGTTCCCTTTACCATGTAGAAACCAATATGAAATCCATAAGGTATGAAGGCCCGCCTCTTATCCTTTACCATAGTAGCATTGTAACCTTACAGGATGGTCTGATAATAGATTTCCCCTACTACTAGTCGATCGAGGAAATATACAAGAAACATATGGGGTGCTTCGGTGGCGCCGAAAACCCTGATGTAGGTATCACGATCATCTAGATACCAGTGGCCAAATTTCAATACAATATTTTTGGCTGCATCTGATAGCCTTGGGAACTCCTTTTTGAACAACAAAAAATAAATATGTGCGATGAACTGATCGCAGATGAGAGAGTAGGATTTCTTGTACCTGTTCTCCCACAAGATGCCGAAATATACATGGACCAGGAGTATTGAGGTGTGACAGCTTCAGTTCATTCCGACAAAGACATTTTTGGCACATATGACGCCCAATAGATAAGATGCCATGTAGAAAGATGGAGTCTCTCCTTCCTTTGGTGTCTGAGCTTGTCGTATGGAGGTGCTCAGCTATTTGGAAATGATGGCACCCCAGTTAAAACTTATTCAGGAAATGGCTATCGTATAAGCTAGAGGCATCCAAGACTATGAAAACCTGGAGCAGTCTTTCTCCCCATGCAATCGACAGAGGAGGGACATTAGATAGATGTACGACTACCTTAGGTTGGTCGTCGGGTACCAGTTGGAGGTTCGATTGGTAAAATTTTTATCCTCTCTCCACCACAATGCCATCACCTTGCCGGTATCGTGTTTCTCATAGAAATTGGTGTTTAGCCGTTCTTCTGGATCTTTGAGCTTGTAGTAATTCTACACTTCCACTAGAAGGAAAGCCCCGACACACCCACCATTTTCTTCATTAATCAATCATCTTTGTGTGTCAGTGTGATCGATAATCCACTTCAAGAGTTCTATGCAGGGGAATACCGAAGTCCTTCTTGCCACCATGTGTAGATACGCCTTTCAAACATTCATGAGAACTTCATCATTGAGGTTTCTTGTATCAGGATCGTTGTGTGGGGTATATTTGGGGAATTCCTCCCACTTGATTTTCTTGAAAAGTTCTTCCCAGTGCAGAAACACTGTCTTGGTCCCGATGTTCACCTGTGTGTCTCCAAAGGAAGAAGGCTGAGCGAAAAATTCCTTGGTGTATGTCTTGATGATAGGCACAGGTTTTGGAGAAAAGTCCAATTGTTTTGTGACCGCTGGGGAAGAACCTTCTCCCACATCTAGTTCCTATAACTTCGGCACTCTTGGATATTTCCTGGTGGTAGGTTTCTTCGAAGGCATTGTTCCTGCAACCGAAAACGATCCTTTAGGCATGTATACAGAGTAACATTGGATAGAAACGTATGAAATGAAGCATAAAACATCCATAGACTGGTACATACCTGCCACGCTTGCTAAAACTATTGTTTAATACTCACTGGACCTTGGAAGCTTTCCCCGGATTGCTCGTCTCACTCCTCTAGATGTTCCAAACTTCTTTGTGCACATAATAATCTTGTTTACAATGACTCAAAAGGATTTAACGGGAGAGATCCTACCAGTCGTATCAATCAATTAATTCGAGTGATGAGTGAAATTCAAAAGAACCTACTGCTGAATCTCTGAAAATAAATTCTACATGAGTTGACGACAGGGGCGTAGAGGGTGATGCAATGTATCGACACATTCAAACGGTCCTTTTTGATTTGCGCATGAATTAGAAACTAATGCAGGATTTTGGAATTAATTAGTTCTTTAAATGCTTCGGATCCATCATATCTTAGAGCTAAAATGTCTCATCGCATCACTTTCTTACTGGGCAGATCGGGAATAGGCGATATCCTTGTGTATGTTCCCATTGGCATCCTCCAGAGAAAACCTCTGGCGCCGACTAATTTAGTCGTACGATGTTGACGTGGAAAAACTGATTTGGGGTGCGACGTGGGTCTCGGGAGCTAGTAACTACTCAGGAAAAACTAGATCGTATGTCTAACTACTCAGGCAACGACAGGTGGAAACTGAGGACAGATGGTTTGGCCATATATCTCAGTTGGAGTCGGGTATTTTGATAGAAGATGTTTATTAAAATAAACCTGGGATTGTCGAGGTCGAAAGGTGTCAGGGTCGACAATCGGGGATTGACTTATTACGTCATTATATGGGCTATCCTTCTAAAAACTCGCCGATGTCGAAAGTTATCGGGGATCGACTTTTAGAGATATTTACATCACGTAGTTCCCTTGTGGGTTATCGTCCTTGAAATTTCCCGATACCAAAAACATTTCGGAAGTCAGTGATCGACAACATTATTCCTTTCTTTCTAAGTGCTTACTATTTTAACCTTTCGCTGATGCCTAATTTCTTAAGCGCATTGGGGAGAAGTCTTAACTGACGATTCTTTTAATTAAATGTTAGTCTTTCAAGTTATGGGTTTTTTCATGCTCAAGCAAACTTTGAGAGACTTAAATGAGAAACAAAATGATAAGCAGATGCAATATTTTTCATACTGAAGTCGAATTATACCATGCAAAAGAATCAAGTGGTACCCAAAAAGTAAAATTTGACATAATCTTTTTAGGTTTTGTTGAGTGCTCAACAAATGGCGACTTACTAGGCGAAAGCAACATCTCTGTCCCTCCTTCATGTTTGGCTAATACGAAAGCTGGTGGAGAACCTAACTGGTTTTAAATTAGAGCTTTGTTTACCTTTACATTTGAAATTCTTTGGTTGATGCTTTCGGGTCTTCCCATGGGGTTTTAACCTTTATTCCTCCTTTGTTTCCTATAACCTTGACTCATGCCCTTTTTTTGAAAAGTCTAGTAAAGCATTCACTGGCATGGAGCCTTTAGTTACATTTACCCACTTGCTTCGGTGTTGCTCCGCTACCAGCGAGCGTCCATAGCCCCGGTAGAGTCACCCTGACATCACATACCTTTCTCTACTGCCAGCGAGCGCCCATAGCCCCGACAGAGATATCTGCATACCCTCTCCTACTGTTCACTCTTTTGATAATGTCAATTTTATTTCAGCATGATGCCCTGAGCGAGTGGGAGAGGATGATGTCTGTTTATTTTTCAAAGTGAGATGGTTAAGGTGGATCCTTTGCTAGATTTGTCTTCGGGGTTCATGTAGTCCCTTCCAACTTTCCTTCTTTCCCTTAAGGTCTTACCAAACCACTAAGAAGACACTTCTGACATTTCTTCGAAGTTGTTCATTTGCGCAGGTTAGATAGAGGACTCCTCAAAGCAACTGCAAGTTCCTCAATGATTCTTATATTTTATATGAGCAATGAGTTAGCAACAGAGTTCACTATGTCGCATGGTTTAACGTCAACCATTGTCTCGCTGTACACAACCTTCAAAAGTGAAAAAGTCCAAAAATCAAAAGAAAACAACAAAAATGCATTTCACAATCATGAAAACATTCATACAAAACACAAAACATTTTTTTTTTAGACTGTTATTATTGGAAATATTGTTTTAGGGCTTGGCCATTTACTGGGAGGGCGTCAGGTTCCCCCCTTAGATTATGTAACCGATAAGTGCCTGCCCCAATCTTCTCAACCACCTGGAAAGTTCCAAGCCACAGATTTTGAAACTTAGAATGCTTCCCTTTTGGCTCGTTTTCTCTGTCGCATTTTAGGACTAAGTCTCCTACTTCAAAATTCTTCTCTTTATCCTTATGCTTGTCAAACCATCTTTTAACGATCTGCTGATGGGCCATGAACTTTGATTTAGCCTTTTCCCTCTCTTCTTCTAGCATGAGCAGAGTATCAATTCTTTGTTGCATGACCGATGAAGGTTCCCCGCTGGAGTCTTGGGTTAGTTGAAGAGATGGAAGATAAATCCCATTTGGGAGAATGGATTCCTGCCCATAAACTAGAAAGTATGAGGAATTTCCTATAGCTTCCTTGGGTGTGATCCTATCAACCCATAGAGCGTTATGGAGTAGATTATTTCAATTCCTTTGGTTATCTGCAACCGTCTTCTTTAATATTCTCACTAGGTTCTTATTGATTGATTCTGCCACCCCATTTCCCTGTGGATAATAATTTACAGAGTACCTAATTATGATTCCTTTGTCTAGAGAAAAATCTGTCAGTAGGGTGGAAGAAAAATAAGCTGCATTATAAAAAACCAGGATATAAGGGACACCAAACCTTGTGATTATCTTTTGTTCTATGAATTAGATCACCACCTTCTCATTTACGTGAGTCAGAGGGATGGCTTCTGCCCATTTCGTGAAGTAATCGGTGGCAGTAAGAATGTACTTGTGTTGTTTCAAATATTTGGGTGTAATTTCTCCTATGATATCCAACCCCCATTGCTCAAAAGGCCTAGAGACAGTCATTGGTTGGAGTGGGACTTCCACTTTATTCTCCCTCCCAACAGTTACTTGACAAGTTTTACAGTTTCTAGCATAGGTGTGAGTGTCTTTGAACAAGGTGGGCCAATAATAGCCAACTCTCAGTATCTTATGAGTGGTGGTGTTTCCTACGAAATTTCCACCGGTAGGGCCATCATGGAGTGCCTTCAGAACTTTGTCTGCATATTCACGTTCAAGACATCTTAATAGTACCCCATCATAATTAATTTAGAAGAGTATCGAATTTATGAGGCGATATTGTGCAGATTTTAACATTAGAGCTCTCCTTTCCCTAGGGTTGAGATTTTCTGGACAAGTCCCATGGTGTAGGAGATAATTTAGATTCCCGTACCAAGACTCTTGTCCTGGGGAAATGTATGAAACTTCACCACACCACAATGTCATTTCATTCTCCCATCCGGAGCCTTCATTTACTTAGTCCTAGGATTCAACCGCAAGTTTTCATAACCCTTATCCTTTAACTATTTTGGCAGGTTTTATATCTAGATCAAACTCTTGAACTACTGCCATCTAGTTCCCTCTTCTTTCCCCCATCTCCTGTTGAGTGAACAAGGAGCAGACTGCAGGATGAGGTACGATTACTTTGCTATGGTTCTTGAGGATGTAAGATCTAAAATGTTTTACTTCCATATAAACTACACAAGCCTGTTTATCTATGGCAGGGTAATTTAGCTCGGCTCCTTGGAGGTTAGTGCTCATGAATGCCACCAGGGCCTCATTGTTGTCATCATCCTTCTGAGTAAATACCACCGCTAATGATTGGTCGGAGGCGAAATTATAGAGGAAGAAATCTCTGTTGAAATCAGGACTTTGTAACATGGGGGCTTGAGATATAAAAATTTTGATGTTGCTAAAAGAATCCTTCCGTTCATCATCCCATTTAAATTCAACATCTTTATGAATCATCTTTTGTAAGGGTTTTATAGTTTCTGCGAAATCGGGAGTGAATTTCCTCACGAAATTGATTTTCTTGAAAAAAGACTGCAGAGATTTATGGTTGTGAGGCAACAGAAGTTGAGCTATGGCCTTAATCCTTTCCGGGTCTATGCGAATGCTTGCTTGAGATATAATGTGGCCTAGCAGCTTACCTTCCTCGAGGCCAAAAATAGTTTTCTTAGGATTTAAGGATATGCCATATCTCCTACACCTTTCAAAAATCCGAGTTAAGTGTTGGATGTGCTCTTCTCTGTTCTTTGAATACATAGTTACGCCATCCAGATACACTACCACACACTTGTTGATTAGTCCCCAAAATGATACATCCATGGCCCTTTGGAAGGTCTCCCCTGCATTGATTAACCCCAAAGTCATGTGTTTATAAGCGAAGTTTCCCCACTTGGTTCGAAAGGTAGTTTTCAAACGATCTTCCTCTAAAACCAGGACTTGGTTGTAACCTGAGAAACCGTCCGGTAGAGAGAAAATCTCTGAGCCATACACGATCTGTAGGAGTTGATCCATTGGCGATACTGGGCAATTTTCCTTTTCTGAAACTCTGTTGAGGTTTCTAAAATCTACGCACAAGTGGATTTCTCCAGAATTTTTCCTCACAAGAACTAAATTTGCTACCCACGTGGAATGTCTAACCTGGATGATGATTTTGGCATCCAAAATTTTCTTCAATTCCTGAGACATGAGAGGTTCCAGGGATGGGTGATAATTTCAGAGCTTTTGTTGGAAGGGTTTCACTTTGGGTCTTAATGGGATAGTGTACTGAATGATGCGAGTATAATAAGTTTTCAGATCTTAATAGGACCATGCAAAGACATCTTGGTATTGTCTGAATAGTTTGAGGTAAGCCTTTGTTTCCACTTTAGATATAGTCTTTCCAAGATTCACATTCTTTGGGTTTTCCAAGGTTCTGAGATTTATAGTTTCATGCAGGGAACATGAGCTACCGGTCTTTGCATTTTTAGGCCCCTTAAATTGTTTCTTCATGTCAAAAAGGTTTTCCAAAATAACTATCCCTTTCGGGATTGTGTGAGACTTCAATTTATCAATAGGTTGACCTGCCTGAGGATCAGTTCCTATTGATTGATCCTAGAATACTTCATCGTCAATAGCTAAGTCTTTGAAATTATCTTGGTTAGTCAGAAAGTTGATGATCTATTCATCCCCTTCAAAGACTTTTCAATTAGAAATATTGGTGGGCACCGATGGTTTGTAGAGTAGTTATACAATGAATCAGGAGGCTTCATAATCTTCTAGAGGTGACAACCTTGAAGCAGTCATGGCCAGGGAATCAACAAGGATATTATTTGCTCTAGGGATCACGGTGATATTGAAAGCTTCAAAATGCTCTATTAACCTATGCACTTCCTGCTGATAATTCTTTAGGTGTGGGGAATTGCAATGTATAGTATTCCTCACTTGTCTAATGATAATCTCCGAGTCTCCAAAAACCTTCAATTCTTTGACGTTTAAGTCTATGGATTTCTTTAAGCCTTGTACTAGAGCTTCATACTCGACGGTGTTATTGGTGCATTCGAATTCTAGTCTACAGGACAAGAAATGACGTTTACCTTTTGGATCAATGAGGATGCACCCTGCCCCTGATCCTTCCTGTGATTTAGATCCATCAAAACATATGGTCCAAATTTGTGAGCGAAAGTTAACCGTTTCTTCCTTCTTATTACTTGCTTTCCCTCCTATCTTTTGTTTGGTGATTTCTAGCACAAGTTATTGACAGAAGAGGGTTTCCTCTGTCCGTATTGGTGATTTCTCTTGAAAGACCATTTCAGAGTTCTGAGTGAGAGGGACATCAGATGGAAGAGGGGAGAAGTTTACGAAATAGGAATCGCAAGAATAATTTCCTAGGACGGGGAAATCTATGGATGAGGGTTCATTCAGGGTCTCTAGATCAGTGACCATATGTTTCAGGTATCTCTCCCTATCGATTCTGATCATATTCTTGTATCCCTTCAGTGGTAGCCAAAGGTGTTCCTAGTCTGTACTAAAGTACCCGTTCAACTTCTCAGACCAATATCGACTTAGTAATAACCCATAGGCCTCTGGGATGTCTACTACAATGATGTCAATCACTTGCACAAACTTAGGATGTGTCGCTATCCTGATCATTACATCTCTGAGTTCACCCATGAATTTGACTTGGGTTCTGTCTAGTTGTATTACATGTTTATCACTCTTGAGAGGAACATAATTTATTTTTTTGTAAATAGACAAGGGAATCATGTTGGAAGATTCTCCTAAATCTACCAAACAATTGTGGAGGTTCCTGTTGAAGACATCAAACGTTAAGAGCAACGGTGGGACAATTTTTTTTCTCTTTTAATCTTCTGAGCAGGTATTCACAGTTGGTTTACTTACTAGATCCGTGGAAGTTAGATTTCTTTGTTGTTCATTTCTTTTCATGGGGTTTTCTACTGATTTCAAAGCTTGTAGTAGGAAATATTTTTGCTGGAGGATTCTACATATGTCCATGACTGATATATTAGCCTTCAACTTCTTCAGATCTTCAACTATGTTGTACTCCAGTTTGGGTGATTCTCGGGTATGGATGCTAATAGGGTTCTTACGAGGATTAAAAGGTTCTTTCAAGTGATCGAGAGTTGACCTTTCCCCTGACATTTGGGTGGTAGTAGAATCCTTTGAGATAGGAGGACATTTACTTCTTGTTTGCACAACTGAGACCTCTGCGGGTGGTTCTTGAAACTGAAATAGGTCGCCAGAAGGCATAATTAGGTTAGGATCCCATATCAGCATGGTTGTATCTTCTAGTGGATCAATCTCTTCTTGGTCAGCAAAATTCATAACCGAACTTCTTGGTTGTTCGGTCAGGGAAACCTCATCTAAAAACCGGTTGGCCATAAAATTCATGGCATGCACCCATTGAGGGCAGTCTCTTTCAGAGTGGTTTTCCTGGTGATAAGTACAAAAGGAATCAGATACGACATTCCCTAGATCGATAGTCAAGTTAGCTGGGGGAGGTTCAATTTCTTTGAACGGTGGGTTTCTTTTAAATAAAGGATTATAGGGCATTTGGCCTTGGTTTCCTTCCCCTGCGTTTCTCTTCATGTCTACGATCTCATTTGATAATTTCTTAACCATGCATTGTAGATATTCTATGTCTCCATTACCCTTGTTGGGAGTCTGTTCTGCTTGTTTCCCTGGCGACCTAGTCAAAAGGAGTCCTCTCCTGGGAGGAGGTTGAACTTCTTTCTTAACTAAAGAGACTTGGCCTTCTTTACACCCTTTCATATGGAATTCTATCATTTTAGCTTCTTCAAAATTATCAGCTAAGGTTCGTTTGGAATCCCTCTTCACAAACATGGAAATAGAAGCTAGGAATGAATTAACATATAATTCGATTTGCAACTCCTGAGTTGGTTTGGCTTTGGGATGGAATTTGTTTAAGATGGTTGTGAATCTTTGATTGAAATATTTAACCTTCTCTTTTGAACTCATGGTGGCTGCGAATAGTTCAGCCATCAGAGCTCCTGTAGTGGTTTCTTCCGCAAATTTATCTAGAAAATATTTTTGAAACTTTGTCTAGCTAGTTATGGATCCTGTTAGGCTCCAACTTACTGATGTAAATTAGAGTGCATTTAATTGTCAATCCGGTGTTCGTAAGACTTAGAGGAACATCCAAAATATATGGATTTAGAGATAACTTAGTTTCTTTTTAAGGATATAAACCAAACCTATTCTAAGAGATGAATATGGAGGAGATGCTAAGCTTCTATTCATAAGTCCTATTCATATATCTCACGACATTAATCAACAAATGTTTCCTAAAGAGCATTTGATCAACAGTAAACATTCAAAGAGATATTCAAAAACTAGCTCAGAGGCTTATCAATGCTAGAAAGACACAACTCTTATTCAAGAGATACATTCATTATTTTCTTTCATTCATTAGCAATCATCACCAATTCTTGTTAAATCAAAGGTACTGAAAGCATAAATCACTCAAAAAACATTCATGATCATCCTAATGCTTGAAAGCAAACTACACATTGAATTCTTATTCAAGAAATCATTCAGAACATGAGTAAGGCTTTGAAACATTAAGCATATTACTTAACTATTGAATTCATCTAACTACAACAAAGATATAAATAAAACTCATCTACAACAAGACCT
>SNQJ01S0068649.1:63609-75589 GCA_010110895.2 Picea sitchensis | reverse complement strand
AGTGTACTGTGCATGTGTGTGATTGTTTATTTATTACTGCTCATTATTGGATAATAATTCTACATTGATATAACATTTGAAGAAAAAGGATTATAATTACGTTATTACTGATTCACCCCCCCTCTCAGTAATCCAACACCTGCTCCTACAGATGGTTGATTAGTTTTTGGGGAGTTTTGTTTCAAAAATCTACCTTTATCATCCCTACATTTAGACATAAAGAAACATAACTAAAATTAATTATGTTCTATGTTTTTTTTTTTTTACAAGAAAAATCTGCCTATGAGTTTTCTAATCTTATCTCTAAATGTGCCTCCCCGGAAATGACGCAAAAATTTTAGGCTCCAACCTACTGATGTAAATTAGAGTGCATTTGATTGTCAATTCGGTGTTTGTAAGACTTAGAGGCACATCCAAAATATATGGATTTAGAGATAACTTAGTTGCTTTTTAAGGATATAAACCAAACCTATTCTAAGAGATGAATATGGAGGATATTCTAAGCTTCTATTTAGAAGTCCTATTCATAGATCTCATGACATTAATCAACAAATGTTTCCTCAAATGCATTTGATCAACAATAAACATTCAAAGAGATATTCAAAAACTAGCTCAGAGGCTTATCAATGCTAGAAAGACAAAACTCTTATTCAAGAGATACATTCATTGTTTTCTTTCATTCATTAGCAATCATCACCAATTCTTTTTAAATCAAAGGTACTGAAAGCGTAAATCACTCAAAAAGCATTCATGATCATCCTAATGCTTGAAATAAAACTACACATTGAATTCTTATTCAAGAAATCATTCACAACATGAGTAAGACTTTGAAACATTAAGCATATTACTTAACTATTGAATTCATCTAACTACAACAAAGATATAAATAAAACTCATCTACAACAAGACTTGATTTAAAACACATATCAAATATTACTTGAAAAGAATATAAAGGAAGAGTGTACTAGTTTGGCAAAGGGGGCCCTCCAATGCTTCACTTGTACACTTGAGTCGTCTCAGCTAAGAAGGAACTTCCAACAACATTCACATAATCATATCATAGACATCATCAAGAACAAAACACAAAACTGATCTCAAGATCGCAAATTCAAAGTTTTGTTCATTCACATAAGGGTTGTCATACTAGTCTATGTCTTGGATTATTTATACAAGAGTTTTGAAACTAATGATGCTAAGAAACCTCCTAAAGATCATGATCAAATCCATAAAATATTCTAGGAAGGTCGAATACCCCCTTCAGATCCATAAAATATGAACAAATCCCAAGAAAATCTAAAACTGTCCATGATTTTATGCTAAAACAAGGTATTTTCTGTTGAAGTGGCCCTGTTTGACCAGTGTTGACTGGACACTTGGAAATCTCAGATATTGAAGTTGATAGGTAACCATCCATCCTTGTACATCAAGGATCATAATCCATGTCTCATATTTCTCCCAACTGTGCTGCAAGTACATGAACCAAGGAGCAATTACGAGATTTAGTCAAATCCTGTAATTTCTGATAAATTTTTAATTTTAATGCCAAAAATTCGAAAATTCAATTCTTAATCTAAGGAATGATAAATGTACCTTGCATAAGCTATTTTTTGGAAAATATGGAATAATATGAAGGCAAAATGGATGGTTTTTGGAGGCAAAAGTATAGTTTATGGAGTGAAAGGAAGCATAAAAATGTACTCAACAGATCCTATAGGTAAGTTAAAATACCATGTGGAGGATGAGTTCTCAAAAGTGTAGGGGAAAATCCTGCAAACTACGTCTTCATGCTAGATGTTCATAAGCCTGATCGCTAGTATAAATTTCTTGATATGATCTTCAGGCAATCCTGATGTTTCAGGATCGAACTTAGGAAGTAACTTCTCTGGATGTAGAGGAAGGTTATGGACTGGTCCTGGGAGTGCCAAAGCATCTCTGGAAAACTAGGGTTGATTATTCAGTGGTGGGTTTCCCCTTTCTTCATTATGGTCGTTGTTGCCTTCCATATCTTCAGATTCCGAGTTAAACTCCTCCTCTTCTGAAAAATGGTCTGGTTCAGAGACATCGTTAGCTGGTGTTTCAGGTATCAGATCAAGAGGATCTTGGATTTCGGTGATTGCGAAATCTATTAAGTCTTCTACCGTGTGCACAAAAACTTCATCGGGAGTATTAACCACTGGTATACTTATATTTTTTCTTCGAGGAAGTATCGGAGCTAAGGGAAATGCACCGATCTGTCAGGCGTATGCTCTTGTGATTCTTCTGAATTGATTTAATTCCTCGCGAGGAAGAGTGTAAGGTATGTCAAGGTACAAAGGCTCTTCCTTGGGATGTGGTGAGTTACTCGTTTCAGGAGTAATCAACGTGTGTGGGCTGTCTTGGGAATGACTAGCCATGCATGTGGGATGTTTTGAATCTATAGGCTATTTGAAGTACTATGAAAAATATGTATTCAACCATTTATTCTCAGACCCTCCTTCTAGCGCCAATTCTGTTGATGGGTCCTAGATCCCTTGTTTCAACAGTAGGAACCAAACCCGCCACCGAGGCCTAATTAGACTCTGCAACATTTAATAGTGGAATAGTTCTCTAGATCTTGCGATCCAACCAATTAATAAATGGGCTTTACGTTTTCTTGCGAAGGCATCTCCTTCAATTGGGACTTTCTCTTTTTGTATTTTCTCTTAGGTGGGACCGAAGTAAGATTGTAAGCAGGTATAAACCAACTTGGAAACAAAATAAAATTAATTTTAACTAATGGAGAAGAGGTTTATATTTGGATAACCCGCTACTCAAGCATGCAGATGATAATTCTATACCACAGGACTAGTAATAATACGTTAACCATGTGAACATCCAATTACTGTTTGAGATTCTAATTATCAGAAAGAAAACACATACGCGATAAGATAATGGCAAGCAGGATAATCCACCTACTTAATTATCCATCACATGATAACATAATGATTCTTATTCATCATTAAAGTAAAGAACAACAAAACATTACACCAGATAACATGAAAATAGATTAAGTAGCTCTTACTCATTACAACATCATTCATGAGACGAGATAGGAAATAGTTCTTCTCCACGTCCAATCACACATGCATTTGATGAAAATAACTTTGTCTCTAGTCCATAAGGACTTCTTAATTAGAGATAGCTCGGAAATAGTTCTTAACAAACCAAAAAAGAGTTTCTTGTAGCAACCATTGACCATTGATTAATCGGTCGATGCTCTTATTTATAATGTAAAATTGACTAAAAATAACGACCAAACTGCATTTAAACAAAACAAAATTCACCACGTGGCATTCTCTTCTAACAGTTTCTTTAACAATCAACTCAATATATCAATTGAAAGGGTGAATTTTCTCATACTCCGACCAACTGATGAACAACTCCTCGCAGGTTTGGGCCCATGGAAATCTGTGTTGTTCTATTGGATCCACGTAAATTCTTCTGACCTCCACCACATGAGATCGATACTTCACCAGACTGGTGTTTAACTGTTGTAGAACAGTCCAATCTCTAATTGGATGTTCCATAAATCATTGCACTTGTCCAGGTGTTGTGTCGGTCACCTTCGCTAGCTCTCCGGCCCATAATGAATCTTGCTTGGTATGCGATTCATCTATGTCGCATAAGTCGACAAAGTTGTCGGGGGTGCCAAACTTGGGGATTCTGATATCCTTCATTGCTTTGTTGATTTTATCCCAATGTTTCTCGCATTTGGCCCATTGCTCTTGAATTTCTCAGTTTGGTTCCTGAGACATCTTATCCCAATACTCGGTTGATCACTTCATGCGATCAAGACTGCTTTTTCCCAACATCTGGATGCTGTGTTCTTCTTTATCTCGACCCTGTTGGACTGCATCAATGTATTTGATTCTATCTATGGCTTGCTGCATCCTTTCATACCACCACTCCATATCCTTTTATGTCGCGAGTGCCATGAGAGTGTCTTCTTGGAGCTCAACTATCTTCGTTGTAAAAAGGTGTCGCTTGTGTGTGAACTTGTTGTAAGCCTCTTCGAAATCCCTTCTCAAGTATACCACGGTCTGAGTGGTGCCCTGATAGTATTCATTGAGGTGGTACAAATGTTATTGTTCTTTCAGGGCGAAGAACAAATCCTTCTCATCTCTTCTGGCTCTATCTAGGTAACATTTGATATCACTTTCCTTGCACTGATAAGTTTAGATGTTTTGGCATTTTCTCTGTTTATCAAATTTTCCTCTGTAGTGATGAGGATGGAGTGATCTAACGTGATCCTCCTTTTCTTTGTGGTTATTTGGACGATGGCCTTCCTCTTTTGATCGTAGGAGATCACAAAAATATCGACTACTTCATCCACAGGTTCGAGAATCGGTTGATCACCCCATGTGAGTTTGTTTCCCAGATTTTCGGTGGTGTATATCTGTTCAAGGTCGGGTTCTTGAACTTCCTCATTATGCTCCAAAGGCTCAGCCTTTTCCTATCACTTATCAGGGATCTGAGTATCGATCAGAATAGAGGTGGAAGGAAAAGACTCAATTTCCTTTTGTGGGACCTACTAGGTTTGGACCCTAGGATCAAGAGAAGAAGTCTTCTCAGGTCCCTTTTCTTCTTAGACACGCACAGGAGTCCCGAGAGATGCCTCCGGGCTATCATCATCACTATATATATTTATAAACCCACTTAAAGGATTAGGCATGCTTGTTTCCACTGATACCCGACCCGTCTCTAGTTGAGTCATCACACCTGCCGACGATCCAACTGGTGGAATTGTGGATTCAGGGTCATCTGACATGTTGATGTTATCAAGGTTTATGAAATCAGGGTCGTTTTGACCTGTTGAGCTTTCTTCTGGGATATCGGTCGGAAGTCTTGGCATCCTGACGAGGTCCGAGTTATCCCACATCTGATTCATCATCTATTGGTTATGTTTATACATGAGTGCCCATCTCTCCAGTGAATCCTAAGCCTCAGGGAAATTCCTGTCGTGTACCAGAGTTACCTAGGAAATCTCTGTTGTTTCGGTGGCTTCCTAGGGAGCTTCCACTGCTTCGACTGATTCATATGCTATCCATTATTCTCTGGCCCTGAGGACCTCTTGAGCCAATTATTCCAGGACTTTTTCTTCCTCATCCAAGCTCATGGCCTTGAACCTGGTTGCCTTAGGGTCAGCCATCCTTGCCACCACCTCATCCTAGTTTTGAGAATTTTCGGTGAATATATCATCTTCAAACCTGTCATGGGCATATGGCCAACATGAAGATACTTGTGATGCATGTTTTAGGACCAGGCCCTTTGGTTTGTGCTTGCGGAAATGACCAATCTGGAATCAGAAATCCAATTGTCTTAACCCTTCTTGCTTGGCTTGAGCAGTGTCCTTTACCATGTAGAAACCAATATGAAATCCGTAAGGTATGAATGCCCGCTTCTTATCCTTTACCAGAGTAGCATTGGAACCTTGCAGGATGGTCTGATAACATATTTCCCCTACTACTAGTCGATCGGGGACATATACAGAAAATAGATGGGGTGCTCCGGTGGCACCGAAAACCCTGATGTAGGTATCACGCTCATCTAGATACCAGTGGCCAAATTTAGATACAATCTTTTTGGCTGCATCTGATAGCCTTGGGAACTCATTCTTGAACAAAAATAAATAAATATGTGCGATGAACTAATCGTAGATGAGAGAGTAGGATTTTTTGTACCTGTTCTCCCACAAGATGCCAAAATATACATGGACTGGGAGTTCTGAGGTGTGCCAGCTTATGTTCATTTCGACAAAGACATTTCTGGCACATATGACATCCAATAGATAATATTCCATGTATAAATATGGAGTCTCTCCTTCCTTTGGTGTTTGAGCTTGCCATATGCAGGTGGTTAGTTGTTTGGAAATGATGTCACCCCAGTTAAAAATTATTTTGGAAATGGCTACCATATAAGCTAGAGGCATCCAAGCCTATGAAAACTTGGAGAAGTCTTTCTCCCCATGCAATCGGTAGAGGAGGGCCATTAGATAGATGTACAACTCCCTTAGGTTGGCCGTCGGGTACTAGCCGAAGGTCCGATTGGTAAAATTTTTATCCTCTCTCCACCACGATGCCATCACCTTTCCTATATCATGTTTCTCATAGAATCTTACAACAAAATAAATGTTTAGCTATTCTTCTGGCTCTCTGAGCTTGTAGTAATTATGCACTTCCATTGGAGGGAAAGCCCCGACACACCCGCCATTGTCGTCATTAATCGATAATCTTTGCGTGTCAGTGTGATCGATAAGCCACTTCAGGAGTTCTATGCAGGGGAATACTGGAGTCCTTCTCACCACCATGTGCAGATATGCCTTTTGGACATTCAGGAGGACTTCATCATCAAATTTTCTTGTATCGGGATCGTTGTGTGGGGTATATTCAGGGAATTCCTCCTGCTTTATTTTCTTGAAAAGTTCTTCCCAATGCGGAAGCACTGTCTTGGTCTCGATGTTCACCTCTGTGTATCCAAAGGTTGAACAAAAAATTCCTTGGTGGATGTCTTGATGGCGGGCACTGGTTTTGGAGCAAAGTCCAGTTGTTTTGTGACCGCTGGGGAAGAACCTTCTCCTACATCTACTTCCTATAGCTTCGATGCTCTTGGAGATTTCCTGGTAGTAGGTTTCTTCGGAGGCATTGTTCCTACAACCGAAAACGATCCTTTAGACATTTATATAGAGTAACATTGATAAAAAAGTATGAAATGAAGAATAAAACATCCATAGATCGGTACATACCTTCCACGCTTGCTAAAACTGTTGTTTAATACGCACTGGACCTTGGAAGATTTCCCCAAATTTCTTGTCTCGCTCCTCTGGATGTTCCAAACTTCTTTGTGCACAGAATAATCTTGTTTACAATGAATCAAAAGGATTTAACGGGAGATATCCTACCAGTCATATCAATCAATTAATTCGAGTGATGAGTGAAATTCAAAAGAACCTACTGCTGAATCTCTTCAAATAAATTCTACATGAGTTGACGGTGGGGGCGCAGAGGGTGATGCACTGTATCAATAAGTCCTCCTTTGTTGTTGGCATGTCCGTCGTGCTTGGTCAAAAAATGCATTTCAATTGGCGTCGTCCCTTGAAAGAGCTAGGGAATTATCTCATAGTTTAGGTGAGATAATGCACCGTTGTCGTGATCATGATGCCATTAGTGAGGCAATGTGAACATTCTTTGAAAAATTTGCTGGCGAAGTTAAGTTTTTGGAATACTTTAGAAAACATTGGTTGGAAGGGAATAAGATATGTAAGTTACTTATTATGTTTTCTTAGATTACTTTCCCAAACATATATGGATCATTTTAATTTAGTTATTATTACATGTCATATTTACTTAACATATTAATGATTGGTTATATTTTTCTTATTAGATATGTGGGGAAAATGTTATCGAGACTTTCCTCATGATAATTAAGAGTCCAATAGTTCAATTGAATCATACCATTGCTTCTTGAATACCAAGTTCTTATGTGACCGAAGGCGTAAATGTTCTAGGAGAATGGATTGGTTGATTTTCTCCCTATTGAAGAGGGTGGAACCTTTTTTTGTGCATCAAAACTATTTGAAGGAGTCTGGATTTCTAACAAATTGGAAGAAGGAGAGGTACCTTGAGACTTTATTATAGAAATATAGGAGAATTCTTGACAATAATGTTAGTCCTGATGACATTGTTGAAGGTGCATACATGGTTATTAGCCAGACAGATCGTGCAAAATATTACATTGTATCAACATCTACTGCAAATGGTCTAGTATGTGATTTCCCATGGGCATTGCGAGGCAACACATGCAAACATGTTTTGAAATTCAGTGATCTATATGGAATTTGTAATGAAGTATCCCAAGAATATGCTATAGAGGAATTAACAATGGATGAGCTTCTAGAAGAACAATCCACTTATATGTCTCATACAAATGATGCCAATGGGGAGAATGAGAATTCTCATGAAAATAGAAATGGGGACAATGTTGGAGGAGATGATGGCAATGCCCTTCATCAAAGAAACAATGATTGTGATTTGATTATACAAGGGATGTTAGAGAAGCTACATGGATTATAGGTGATCCTTCTTTATTGTATGAAATTTATCCATTAAAGTTTACTTTATTCTAATATTCTATGGTATTTACATATCAATTTGAATTTTTTATACGATTCATCTGTTTTAAAATTTCATACATTTAAATTGGCAGAATTGTTAGAAAAACAGGACCGTGGAACAATAAAATAAAAAGAAATGCGGAAATAAAATACAAAAGATACACAATAAAATAGAGACATAGATATACGTGGTTCACCTAATGTGGGCTACGCCCACCAGAAAAATTGCCAGATCCTTCCTTTATTATTATCCAGCAAATGAAGGGATACAACCTACAACAAACTTGCTGTAACTTCCTCTTCTTTCTCTCCCAGTCTCCTATCTAAGAATACAATATTCACTATAATTCATAGCCACAATACATTTCCCTCATAACAGAGGCTTGCCTTCTAGGGAAAAAAAACCTAACATAATTTCTACCGTTAGATCTGCGACCTTATAATGAACGGTCCAGATTTACAATGAAATTACAATATACATTTACAAGGAAATTTTTCCTTCGGGAGAGAATCCCCCAAACCCACATCGAGGGACGCTGCCCCCAAACCCCCGTTGGGGGCCTGCTTGTCCATGTACCCCCTATATGGGGGGATAGCTCCCTAGACCCCGCAGAGTGGGTAACCCCCCACTGCACTCCCCCGCGTGGAAGAGTGTACATATTTCTGGGGTGTAAATACTTAATGGGGTATAAACACGACTGAAAACAAAATACCTCTAAATCAGGAAGATAATCAGGCTTCACAACCAACAATCTACCACTTGGAGACTAATCTCAACAACTCCACCGCTGTTGTATATGCTAGACTCTGAACCTTCTTGGACCTGGAAAATTTCTCATCTTCATATTCATTCTTGAAGATCAACTAAAAATGAACAAGAACTTAGTTTCTCCCTGGTTACTCCCTTTGTTAACATGTCTGTAGGATTCTGGCTAGTGTGTATCTTTTCCAACTTCAAACGTCCATCTTCCAAGACGGATCGTATGAAATTGTACCTCATCTTTATATTCTTAGTCTTCGAATGGAAGACTGAGTTCTTTGCAATATGGATGGCACTCTGACTGTCACATTACAACTTGTTGTTCTCCTGCTTCTTTCCCAATTCCTCCATAAACCTCTGTAACCAAATCATCTCTTTACTAGCCTCTGTAGTAGCAACATAATCTGCTTCTGTTGTTGAAAGTACAACAAAAATTTGTAGTTTCGAAATCCAACTTACTGTTGTTCCACCTATAGTAAAAACATACCATGTGGTGCTCCTCCCACTGTATTTATCACCTGCCATATCTGAATCAACATATCCCTATAGAAAAGTGTCTGAACCTCCAAAACATAATGCATGAGTAGAAGTACCTCCCAAATACCTGAGAATCCACTTTACTACCTCCCAATGTTCTTTACCTAGATTGTTCATATACCTGCTCATAACTCCCACTGCATGTGCAATATCTGGTCTTGTGCAAACCATTGCATACATCAAGCTGCCAACTGCTGATGAATAAGGGACCCTGGACATGTATTCTATCTCCTCCTATGCCTTGGGACACATTTCCTTAGTTAATTTGAAATGGCTGGCTAAAGGTGTACTAAATGGTTTTGCATTCAGCATTCTAAACCTCTCCAACACCTTCTCTATGTACTCACCCTGAGACAATGTCAATTTGCGATTTTTCCTATCTATTGTTATTCTCATACCAAGGATTTTCATTGCGACACCCAAATCCTTCATCACAAATTAATTAACTAATTTCTTCTTGAGCACATTTATATCCTGCATATTAGACCCTGCAACAAGCATGCCATCTACATATAATATCAAGATAATATAGCTTCCATTTTCTAGCCTTTTAAAATAAACACAGTGATCAAAATGACATCTACTATAACCCTGTCCTGTCATAAACCTGTCAAACTTCAAATACCACTGCCTTGGAGCTTTCTTTAGGCCATACAAGCTCTTCTTCAACCTGCATACCAAATTCTCCTTCCCTTTGACCTAATACCCTTGTGGCTGTTGCATATAAATATCTTCCTCCAAATCCCCATGGAGAAAAGTTGTTTTAACATCTAATTGTTCAAGATGCAAATATTCTACTGCCACAAGACTTAAAATAGTCCTAATTGAATTTATTTTAACAACAAGAGAAAATATTTCATCAAAATCTATACCTTTCTTTTGTGCAAACCCCTTTACAAGAAGTCTATCCTTGTACCTCTTTCCTCCTCCATCTTCTTCCTTCAACTTGTAAACCCATTTATTCTGCAATGGTCTTTTTCCTGCAGGCAACTGAAGTAAGTCCCAAGTCTGGTTATTTTCCAAGGAATCCATTTCCTCTTTCATGCCTTGCTCCCACTTCTTTTTTGTGTCTACCTTCATTGCCTCTTCATAACATTCTGGTTCACTAGAATCAGTCAACAATAAATAATACAATGAAGGAGAGTATCGTTCAGGGGGTATACTTAACCTGGTAGATTTTCTAACAACACTTGCAGGTGTTTGAGGTACCTGCTGCTCCTGTTGTTGTACATTTTGATTTTCTGGTTCCTTTGGAATTTCTTTTTTAGTGATCTCATCAAGCACTGTGCATTCTTGTTTTTCTTTTTCCTATTTCTTTCCCTGCAACTAATCTTTATACATGACCTTCTCATTGAATATAACATCTCTACTCCTAATGATTTTTTTATTTTCATAATCCCATAACCGATAACCAAAATCATTAACACTGTACCCAATAAAGGTAGACTTCTTGGATTTTTCCTCAAGCTTTGTTCTATTTTCTTTATCAATATGGACAAATGCTTCACAACCTAAAGTCTTCAAAAAAGAATAGTTTACCTTTTTTCCTGTCCATTCCTCCTCTAGAATTCTACTATCCAAAGATATTGAAGGTCCTCTGTTTATTAAGTAAACAACAATATCTACAACATCTGTCCAGAAATGTAAGGGAAAACTAGCATGCAATCTCATACTCCTTGCACGCTCCATGATTGTCCTGTTCATCCTTTTTGACACACCATTTTCTTATGGTGTTCTCGGAACTATCTTCTCTCTACGAATCCCATGGTATGAACAGTAATCATCAAACTCCTTGCTGCAATATTCACCTCCATTATCTGATATGAGACACTTCAAACTTTTTCCTGTCTCATTCTCAACCAAAGCTTTCCATTTCTTAAAAGTATCAAAAACATCAGATTTTTGTCGAATGCAATAAACCAAAGTTTTTCTAGTTGCATCATCAATAGAAGTAACATAGTAACGAGAGCCACCAAGAGATGATACCTGAGTTGTTCCCCATACATATGTATGCACAAGCTCTAACCTTTCATTCTTGTTTTCTTTTCCGACTCTGAGAAATTTGACTCTCTTTTGTTTTCCATAAACACAATGCTCACAGAAGTCCAAATCAATTTGTTTAAGATTTGACAACAAAATTCTTTTGTGAAGTATCTGCATACCCTTCTCACTCATGTGTCCAAGCCTATTATGCCACAATTTTGTATCCACTCCTGTAGAAGCTAAAGAGATAAAAGAGTCAGTATTACCAGTACATAAATACAATGTACTTACCTTCTCTCCTTTTTCTATCACCAATGATCCTTTGATGACCTTCCACATGTTATCTGTAAATATGGATCTACAACCTTCACTTTCCAACTTCCCTGTTGAAATTAGATTTTTCCTTAAATATGGAACATGTCTTACCTTTTTCAACAACCATTGGTTTCCATTGCGTTGCTTTATTTTTACCTTTCCCATTCCAACAATTTTTCATGGTGCATCATCACCCAAATGAACCTGTCCAAAATCACCTTGAACATAATATAGAAAATGTCTCCTATGGGGTGTGG
>SNQJ01S0068649.1:51760-63270 GCA_010110895.2 Picea sitchensis | reverse complement strand
GATGTCTCACCTGTGCTTTTCCATCGCATTTTCTCACTAAGGATAACACCAACAACATCATCAAATTTTAAAGTATTTGAACCAGAGACAGAGTTACTTACAACCATGACCAAGTCGTTCCAACTTTCTGGCAATGAGCACAAGATTAGAAGAGCCCTGAAGTCATCATCAAAGTCCACTTTTATAGAACTTAGTTGATTAGTAACCATATTAAAATCGTTTAAATGATTTGCAACAGACCCACCTTCTAACATCTTCATATTAAATAATCTCTTCATTAGAAATACCTTATTGAACGCCGAGGGTTTTTCATACAATTTAGCCAATGCGTCCATCAAAGCCTTCGTTGTCTTTTCTTTCGAAATATTGAAAGCCATGGACGCTGCCAGCCTCAATTGTATCATTGCTAGAGCCTTTCTGTCAAGAATCTCCCATTCTTCATCCTTCATAGCCGTCGAATTCTTTGCTACTCCGCCCAATGGTAGGAATAGATCCTTCTGATATAAATAATCTTCCATCTACATCTTCCATAGCTGGTAGTTTTGGCCATTAAATTTTTTGACCCTAAACTTTCCATCTTCCGACATTGCTCCCACTCGAACTAGGAACCCTCTTTTCCTGCGAGTTACCTTTCTCTCTTATACCAGTTGTTAGGAAAACAGGACCGTGGAGAAATAAAATAAAACAAATGTGGAAATAAAATACAAAAGATACACAATACAATAGAGACACAGATATACGTGGTTCACCCAATGTGGGCTACATCCACCAGAGAAATTGCCAGGTCCTTCCTTTATTATTATCCAACAAATGAAGGGATACAACCTACAACAAACCCACTGTAACTTCCTCTTCTTTCTTTCCTAGTCTCCTATCTCAGAATACAATATTCGCTATAATGCATAGCCGCAATACATTTCCCTCATAACAGAGGGTTGCCTTCTAGGGAAAAAAACCCTAACATCATTTCTACTGTTAGATCTGTGACCTTATAATGAACGGTCCATATTTACAATGAAATTACAATATACATTTACAAGGCAATTTTTCCTTCGGGGGCGAATCCCTCGAACCCCCATCGACGGATGCTACCCCCGAACCCTCGTCGGGGGCCCGCTTGCCCCCGGACCCCACAAAGGGGGTAACCCCCCTCTGCACTCCCTCGCGTGGAAGAGTGTACATACTTATGGGGTGTAAATACTTCATGGGGTGTAAACACGACTAAAAACAAAATACCTCTGAATTAGGAAGATAATCAAGCTCCACAACCAACAAGGATGAAATTGATAATGCACCATGGGAGCAACATAAATGTTTGGAAATGAAGATGTATTTGGAAATATGTCATATTGGCTTCAATGATAAATTTATAATGGACTTTGAATTCACCAATGACCCACAAGCATTGGATGGATCTCTAAGAATAAAGAAAAGTTGGATTAACCATGCTTTAAGCGTCGACGGAGGGCTCGATGAGATCTAGCAGAGGACTTGAATGTGAATGCTGAAGAATATATGCCATATGAATTCACCGAGTCTAGCCAATGTGGGAGGAGAAAAATTAAATCCATTCCAAATCCACAACATGGGACAATAGTTGCATCCATGCCAAATAATGGCAATCAAACACATTTTCCTTTTGATTTGAATAATTTTCCTAATGATAAGAATTGATAGATATCTTGGTATGTTTAAAACTCTCCAAATAGTTCCTACCAACAGTTTTTGTTTCTTTTCATACCCCTACAAAATTTCCATTTCATTTTCTAAAGAAGTGGAAGCCATTGGGTTTTCTGAATACTTATTTAACTCACTTAATCATTGGGAACACATTTTGGTTAATTTTGAAAATATACTAAACACACAGTAGTGATCTACAACAAGAGTTATTGTTGGTTTATTTCATTTAGTAGTGAGCTTCTGTGGAGGATTCAAATTATTTATTCATTCAATGTTTTTTCTATGCTTTGTTCATGCAGTTGTAAGTCACCAAGATGATTTTCTCCACATAAATCGTCTTGTTCCATGTGTCTTCATGTATCTATTCTACTAGTTTTCACTGCTAGTATTATGTCATAGTTAACAATTAATATCATTTTATGCATAGAAACCACCATTGTTCATATTTTTTGTTTTTGTTTCTTATTTTGCATTGTTTGATTGTTGGATATGCAATGCATAGGTTTGGGAAGGATACAATACAACTATCTGAAAAAATGAAATGCACAAAAATAAAACTAGACTGTGTTATTTATGAATGGGAATTGTCTTCATTTAATTTGACTATGGATATATGGTATCAAACATTATTGAAACAAAAATATAATTAGACTGTGTTTATATCTTGTTTCTAGTACTAAGATTTTATTTTAACATTTTCCCTATGTAATTTGAAAGAAATGAAGAAGTGAATTAGGGCATAATAAAATATTGGAATCATGTTTTGAATATGTTTCCAAGCACTCTAGCATGGATTGATGAGGGTTAAAAATCCTTATCAACATATTCCACCAATAGGATTGGGAATTCAAAACCAACCCATGAAATTTGATGGTTTGGATCACTTTATTACTTGTTTTAATATTTCCAACAAAGATTGATGATAGTAACTTTTTATTGTATTTGACAAGTAAACTTTTTTATTGTATTTGATAGGTAAAATGCCTTAAAATGACTCATGAAGAATAATTTTCCTCTCAAATTCCATCTGTGTGAGTTACCATAGAATTGATAATAGAGTATTAATAAGAAAGACAATAAAAATATATTAAAATTTCATAAGATGGGAAAAGAAAAATCATCTTTATTTATTTATTTTCCTTTCCAATATATCCATTTATTAAAAAAAATTAATTATGCAAATTTTAAAAAATATTTAGTTTTTCCCATCTCCAGTTATTTATTTTCCTCTTTTTTTATATCGATTTCAAAAATGTTTAATCAATTTTAATGGATTTCATTTAGTATCCATGTTTGATAAAACACATGTAACATTTATTTTAAAGTACGCATTACATTTTGCGCATAAAAAATCAAAATCAAAATTCAAATGAAAAAATTGAAAACTTAAGCATTAAATGGAAAATGTGTGTTGCTCTGTATATAAAGTAGCATTCAACTGAATTTCTTTGCTGCAAATTTCGTTAAAGAACCCCATCAACCCACTAAAATCCAGATGCCATGAATGCGATCTTGATCTCAAAGTTATGTTTTATATTTATCCCTATTTATCTAAACGACCTGACCTTGTAGACCAATAAGATTAAGAAGATACTCAAATTGTAAAATTGTAAAGAGCACCTGGCCTCAGAAATTTTTTAATAGTGATACAGATAACGGTCAAACTTAACATGTTCATAGAGAAATTTTTACAAGATATATAATTTAAGGTAGGGAAGAGACAATCAAGTTGACCATAAATATAATTTAAAGCATGGAATAATCAATTACGTTGCTTCGTGAAGCTTTCCAAGAAATATAATTGAAGGCATGAAAAGATGATTAAGCTGCTTTTGCACAATTATGCTGCTGTAAAAATGTAACAAATTCGTCATGAAAGAAGGGTTCTGCATCACTGCACGCAGGACGCCGTGCATACGATTGCTAGAAAAAAGTTTACACTTCATAAGTATTTAAATGAAATACTTATGAACTGGACTAGGTTGAAGTTCATAAGTCCAGTATTTAAATGAAATGGAGTGCAACAGAGACAAAAATTTGACCTAGACCGGGTTGAAGTTCATAAGTCCAGTTGGGATCAAATTGTTTTTTACACGACCATAAGGTTATAGAATTAAAATCACAACCATGGGATTTCAGATTTATGCTTTTAGGGTGATCATGTTTTGCAATAATCCTGGAAGCTAAAGAAATATTTAGGACCGCATTTGTTTTGCCCCTCCTCCGATGTTAAATGAACAACGTGAAAAATGAACATAGGACAACACTGATATTTATAGGCCCATAACTTTTTAATAAAATTTGGGATTTATTTTCTATTTTTGGGGGTAGCTACATTTCTACAAACGACCTGTAATGGCTAGCTACAATTCACAATTAATAAAAATTATTTATTTTCTCATCAAAAATAATGTAGCATGTTTCTAATATCAATAGCATTTTTCACGGGGTACCTAAAAATGGTCTAGCTGTTGTGATGGAAGAATTGATGGTCTAGCTGCGATGGTGCGATGGCACTATATCACATATGCTTATAGCTGCGGTTCCATGCGCGAAACTTGGCCTGACCTGGCCTTCTCCGAAATATTTTGCAGACTAGAGTTTTATAGAGAAATTATGGAGGATCTGATCTGCTTCTGCGCTGGCTTGGTTGATAGTGCAGTATGGAGGATCCGATCTCCTGGTTCTGAGCTATCTTGGTTGGTAGGTCTCCAGGTTTAACTGTGAATTCAATTCTCTTTGATGATGATGAAATGATAGAAGTGTACGCTACAGAAAGGTGGCAGGGCTCCATCTGGGGGATAGTGCCACACAAAGGGGATTTCCGAGGGGTCGCCGAAAAACCACTGCCGTAAAGCTAACTCAGGAGGGAATATTTCTCCCGAGTTAGCCTACTCCTTTAAAGTCAAATACATGCACTAGTTTAAAAAAAAACACTTTTTTTAAAAGTGGAAAGGATATAATATTTTAATGAGTTTGGGTGGTATTACTTTTAAGACATATTTCTAACTTTGTTTAGAATATGACTTTTTGTAATGTCTTTCCTTTTTTGGAGAGATAAGGAAAATTATTTGAAATTCTTTATTTGATTGGAATGATAAGTGAATTTAATTAAATATTAAAATAATATTTATTTTAAAGAGAGACAATTTTGTATTAAGGATTTGGTCTCTCGATTTTAAAAGCTTTGGGATTTGGGAGATTTGGGATTTTTGGAGAGATAATGGCACTTGTAAAAGTTGTTAGCATTTATTGTATGGAGAAATTTGTAGAATGAGAAGAAGGAAGCTTCATCTCGATGAGCCATTGAAATTTTATATTGTTGATGAAGATCAAGATAGCTTCAAAATGTATTTGAGCACAATTATTGTAAGAGCGATATTCATAATAAAATTGAAGTCTTTTTCTCTGTGTCCTAGATCCGCCCGAAATTGAATAAGGGGATCTTAGGTACACCTTGTATAGTGTGTGTTGGTGATTTTTTCATGGTTGTTCTATGAGCTGATTTATGTCTAGTTTTGACATTATGACACACACATGGAGTACAAAGGAGGTTAATGAAATCAATTCACATGATTAATACCATTCATGCACATACAATCAAAGCACCTACAATCAAGTAGCTGCGAAGAACATTCAAGCATTTTAATTGTCAACATCATCATTCAACAATGATTCTACATAAATCATTGAAATCAAAGGGAAAATCAAGTAAATGAAGCATTGCTAAGCATCTAAATTTGTAGATCATTTACTACTTGCAATAGTTTTTGTAAGTGTCAAATCAAATCAAATTGAGTTATTGTAATTTCTGGGTGCATTCTCGGTTGAACCCGACACCCGTTTGAGTCGTTGTAAGTCAAAACTTAACAAGGTTGAGTAAAACTCAAATCATTGTAATACTTTGGGATTCATTTTTGGTAGTAACTGACACCTTCAACTTCTTGGAAGAAAGCAAGAAAAATTCAAGCAAGCGTGAAACAAAATCAAGCGAGCTTGAAGTTCAAGCGAGTGATTCAAGTGAGCGAGTTGCAGATAAGCCTTCTTCTGTCGAGTCAAATTGTAATCAAGATATCCTGCACAAGGAGACCTCATTTAGTGTTTTGAAATGGCTCAAAATACCGAATTATTAGAGTTACTGAACACTCTAATAAACACCACTGGAGACAACACAGTGATATTGAACAAAAAAACTCTTCAATCAGTGCTAACTTGTTTGCAAGTGACGCAAGATAAAGTTAGACTTATTCAATCTCTATCCCAACTATTGAATGATGAGTTGATAGATCTCAAAAATCAACAATGAGTGAAGTGTTATGAACTAGTTTTTGTTCAACACAAGCCTCTCTATAATGATGATGATGATTTTGATCAACAATCACTAAAGGAGCAACTCAGTAAGACAACTCCAGATGCAGATGAAGATGAATATGTTCATGACCCTACATTTCAAGATTTTTCTTTTGACTTCAGTGAAGAAAACCTTTCAATGCTGCAACAACATGCAGTAAATCAACTTCCTCATATTTCAAAGAAACAAGTACAAAATACTCTTTCCAAGACCATCATCGGACCTTGGGAATAAATCATCTACAACAAGAATAGAACATGACTTGTATATGACAAGGAATTTACCTTTCATATTCCCGATTATTCTAGACCAATTTAGTTCCAAAGTGTTGGATTCCTTCAAGAAGATTCACCTTCACCTGTTCCAGTTCAACATCAAAATGCAAAGTGCCAACATTGTAATTGAGTTGGTCACAAGGAGAATCAGTGTTTTGATCTCCATCCTTGCCATCATTGTGGCAAGCATAACCATTCTTTAGATGGATGTTCAACAATGAAGAAACCTGCAAGATTGAAGATTCACTATGAGTGGATTGATCCTTGGTAGTGGTCATCAACAACCAAGCGATTATATAAGTCTTACCATAGAATTCAATCTCGAGTAAAGACCAATCTTGTAGCACATAATATTTTTGTACCTCACATAAGTGGTCCCCTTATGGCGTAGCTTTCGAGCATGGCCCTCACATGATGAGATAACATGTGGTTGTTTCCACATGCCCACTTTGCATTGTACACAAATGGAACAAGTATGGTACTCTCTTGATCCTAGAAGGGGGGAGTACAATGATGTAACTCTTCTGTAATTAAAGGGGGGGAGCTGAAAAATCAAATGGAGATGGTTCATGAAACCACTTGTGGCCTCTCCTTTTAACTGACAAAGGGGGGAATTGATGATGGAATTGAAGATCATTGTTAGACTGAAAGTTTCGACAAAAAATATGCCATATGGGCATGAAATTTTCCAAATGGTCAACTATAGTCTGTAGATGACAAGCTTTGGTAGAATTATGATTCAATGAATTGCAATTGAATCATACACATGATACATTGGGATGTTGTTGGACACCTAAAAGTGTCAAACTTGGTTAGTGGTCATCCAAAAACCATCAGACACATGGTATCAATTGGTTAGTAGTTATCCCAAACCACAAATTTAGAGAGAACTTTCAGTGATACACTGATTGTAGTGTGGTGAAACTACATGTTCACCAATTAGCAGAAGACATTAGATTCTTCTATCTAAAATACTTGGCAAAATGATGAAATTTTCAAGAAGTCGGGGAATGTTCATATATTGCATTTCTCTTCCATATCGCATATCTCTTCCAGTTCATTTTAGATGAACCATTCAACATCCAGATTGGTGTTTCTTCAGGCCGTTCTTCATTAAGGCTCAGCTCAGGACTTTCACTATGAAGACTTGGAATAATACCAGTTTATGCTTCATTGTTGGTATTATTGATCAGACTTGTGATTGAATGGGGGAATGTTAGCCTATGACTTACCTTACCAATCACTAAGTCTAATTGTCACCTATATTTGTATTATTCATTTAGGATATTAGTAATATATCCTCAAGTGATGACTAATGAGTTAGTTAAGATTGCATATCCTAGTCATCATGCATGATTTTAGGATCTAAAGAAAATCTCTCTATGAGGTGGCATCACCCATTTTACTATAAATATGTAACATTGGTGTGAATACATAAGAGTGTTGGCTAGTAGGCCTTTTCTGCCATCTTGTTGTTCATGTCTATATTTTATCATCCATGTCTACACCAATGATGATGGATTTGATGAAAGCATAAAGTGATGATGATTCGGACGAGATTGATACACATGTGTTGGAAAATGTTTAACAGGCAACATATGCTTGTCATTGATGGCAAATACAACACTGATGATGGCTTGAGTACAACAGCGATGATCAACATGCAAATAGAAGATAAGTCCAGGAAGATCGAATGATCGAAGGAAATGCAACATTGATAGAATGATTGAAGGCCCGAGAATCATTTCTGATCGTTGGATCTCATTCAAAATTCCCGAAAGAATGAGGGCCGTCAGATCAAAATATAAACAAGAAGAGAGTTGAATAGGAGGACATATCTCATATGTTAGATCCAAGCGCAGGACTTGACCATCGTTGGATCAAGGATAACCTGCACACCTTTTAAAGTATAACAAGGAGAAGCGGGCATAATCGCGATATGCGAAAAAGCGACTTAAATCTGAGCCGTCAGATCGAGGTTGAATTTGGACCATTGATCCCAGTCCATGTCAAAGTTTCGAGGATCGCGAGTTGAACATGCCAAAGATTATTAACATTAGGAATCTCGAAATCGCGATGTAATCTAAGCCGTCAGATCAAGATTTGATCTGGACCGTTGATTCCAGTCCGTGTCGGAGTTTCGGGGATCGCAACATGGAGTGGAAAGTAAACAATGCAACAAGAATTTCGATTTCGTGATATGCGAAATTGCGATTCAATCACAGCCGTAGAATCAAGCTCAGATCTGGACTGTTGATCTAACTCCATATCAGAGTTTCAGGGATCGCAACATGGAGAGGCAAGTAAACAATGCAACAAGAATTCCAATTTCGCGATATGCGAAATTGTGATTCAATCACAGCCGTTGAATCAAGCTCTGATCAGGACCGTTGATCCCACGCCATTTCGGGGTATTGGGGATGGCGACTTGGAGAGTCAATATGTCTCATCTCCAGATTCACGAAACGCAAAATCGTGAAAGCGCCTTATGCATAAGGCTGTGGTCACAGCCCATGGTCACGAGAAGGGAAGGAGTCAGTCCAGATAAGCTCCATTTGGGGTTTTCAGAGATCGCGACTTGGAAAGTCGAGATGCCTCATCTCCAGATCCACGAAACGCAAATTCGCGAAAAGATCTTTTTGCATAGGCACTTGGTTATGACCATAGTCGTATTGGGGAAGGAACTAGTATAGAAAAGTTCTGTATCGGAACTTCGGATATCGCGAAATGAAGTGTCGAGACACTCAACACAGAATTGCCGAATGCCGAAATGCCGAAATGAATGCAAGATCCCATGGATTCAATCCAATAGTGTAGGTGAGTTCGAACAAGATTGGAGAGCTACTGTTGCATGACACAGTGAAATTGCTAGTAACCATTGATGGTTTCTACCAGAGGATGCGAAGAGACTTCAGTGTGATTTCCAAAGGAGCTGAAGAGTCACATGGAATCTGCCAGTGGAATCAAGACTATTCATGGAAGAAATTGACAGCTGGATGAGGGTTTGAGCTCGTAACTAAAATAGAAAGGATGAGCTCAACTGTAACAGAGAAGACGAAGAGTCTCAACTGCCAGAGGGAAAAATGAATCTCGGTTTAACACCTAGTGATGATAGACACAGGGGTTGAGCTGCCAGAAAAGTTGAAGAGTCGCGATGATGATCACGCAGAGCACTTGAGATGTGGAAGAGATTGGCGCGTTATGAGCATGCTGAATAATGGTGAATATTGCATGCATAAGAGGCACAAAAGCTATATATACAGGGGACAGAGAAGAGAAGGGGAGCGGTTTCTATTAGAGTTGTTGTTGTCGTTGTGGAGGAGAATTCAGGGGTGTGCAAGGAGGCAGAGTGAAGGAGAAGAAATGCACAGTAGAGGAATGTTGCATTGAAAGGATATGGCGCAGAGAGCTTAAAGTGAAAAAGAACAGACAATGCAAGTCAGGTGTGCAGGAAGGCAGTGAGGCAGACAGAGCAATGAAATGCAGCAGAACAGTGATGAGTCTGGTAAGCCATTATTGAACATTATATCACTGTAATAAGTTTCAGTAGCAAAGATTTATATTTCAGGGTGGTTGGGAGGTGCTAGGGAGGATTGTTGTCCTCATAGGTTCAAGTGGGTGCTTAAGCATAGGGAGTTGTAGCTTCCATTTGGTTGCAGCCAGAGAAACCAGGGTGGTAGGGTGGTGCAAGGGAGAACTCTTGTTCTCTGTTATACAGGTTGGTGCCTGCATGATTGGAAGTTGGTTCTTCCATCCAGTTGGTGCTGGAAACAATCAGGGAGTTGGTGCTTCCTTCTAGTTGGTGCTAGAGAAACCAGGGAGTTGGCGCTTCCTTCTAGTTGGTGCTAGAGAAACCAGGGAGTTGGTGCTTCCTTCTAGTGGGTGCTAGAGAAAATAGAGAGTTGGTTCTCTCAGCAAGTTGTAGCTTGCAAAATAGAGGTTGTATCCTCATTATGAGTTGGTGCTCATATGTATGATAATGTAAAGAATGTAACTATTACTTATCATATAAAGAAAAAGAGGTTTTTACCCTGTATGGGTTTCCTCAGGAAATATCGGTCTCTGTGTTTCTCATATATGTGACTGATGCTGAATGTGCCATTGTTTATTTCCCTGCATTATTGTGATCATCATTTAGTGTTTCAACAAAGAGTTTAAAAGAAGCATAATTGTTTAAGCACCGTGACAACTGATTCACCCCCTCCTCTCAGTTGTCCAACAATTGGTATCAAATCCGGCCCCTTTTATCTAAGGGTAGATCCTAGAGCTTAAACATGTCAAGCCATGAAGGAAATTCAACCAATAAGGCCCCTCTGTTCAATGGAACAAACTTTGCCTTCTGGAAAGTTAGAATGAGAACCTCCATAATGGCTTTAGGTGCAGATGTCTGGGATGTGGTAGATACTGGGTATGTAAAGCCAATTGTGCTAGCTAATAAGGATGAAAAACTAGAATTTAGATTCAACGCTAAGGCTATGAATGCTATCTTGAGTGGGCTTGCAGAAGAAAAATTTGTAAAAGTTATGCACCTAGGAACTGCCAAAGAAATGTGGGACAAAATCATTAGCAGTTATGAGGGTACTGAGAAGGTAAAGGATGCAAAGCTTCAAACCTACAGAATACAGTTTGAATAATTGAAGATGAAGGAAGATGAAACTATTGAAAAGTACTTTCTGAGAATAGAAGAAATGGTAAAGGCAATGAAGGCACTTGGTGAAACAATTGAGGAACCTTCTTTAGTTCAGAAAATCTTGAGATCTCTCCCAGATAGGTTCAACCCTAAGGTCTCTGCTATAGAATAAATTAATGATCTAAAAACCTTACAGTTTGATCAACTTCTAGGAACACTTTCTGCATATGAAATGAGAATAGTTAAAGACAAACCCACCTCCAGAGAAGCATCATTTAAAGCAGACAAGAATGAGGATTCCGAGCCCAATGAAATTGAAGAAAAATTTGTGAAGAGACTAAAGAAGGGATCAGGCAAATACAAAGGTAAACTTCCTTTCAAATGATTTAACTGTGGAAGGATAGGTCACTTTTCAAATAAATTTCCACACAAGAAACATGATCAGAACTATGAAGGTGAAGAGAAGCACAAATCCATGAGATTTGATAAAAAGAAAAGTTTATGTGTAAACAATGATGACTCCTCAGAAGACATCGATAGTGACTCTTCCTACGAAGATAAGGTAAATGACTTC
>SNQJ01S0068649.1:21316-31883 GCA_010110895.2 Picea sitchensis | reverse complement strand
GGAGGTCAAAAGCACATGGGGAACACCTCCCAAGGTACAAATCTCAACACCTCGAGCCAAGCATACTTGACCTGACTGCCCAATGTGAGACCATGCTATCATCCATTTAAGTTGACCTGTGATAGTCAATGAAGATCATGCCTCTCCTTTGTTAAGCATTCACATATCTTTGATGCACTTATCAACACTGTTGCCTTGTCATGGATAACACACACAATCTATCGCATTGCCAAGTTGCGTCGTCCTCTTCCGAAGCCTGCTATGCAGCACCTCGTTGGTCGTCCATCTTACTTGACAAGACATCCTTGGTCCTCTTAGCCTATGTGCTAGTACACTGCCCCAATCGTCTCAGGAATCACCGTGAATAGGTCTTAGGGTACCGAAACATATGGACTCGCCGTGCAACTTGCCAAGTATGCCCAGCACACCCTTTGTCATGCCATTGCCAATGGCACCTAAAGTCGAGTCCTTACAGGCACCCTCTCCTTACATACGCAAGAAATGTCATTGTGTTAGGCCTTTGCCTGACTGTCCATTGAGTGAATGTCCTTCTTAAAAACACTTATCCTAAGTCCAGTATGGGAAGATAACTTAGCATTGCTGTTTGAAATTTTCCCCATCTGGAATTTAGTGGAGTCCTTGTTGAAGGTCACTCTTCATCTTCTTTTGCACAGGAAGGAGATCCCTGTACGATGAATGATTCCTCAAAGCTTTCTTTAGTGCTGTTTACTTGTCCTAGTATCTTTTAACTGCTCCCTTCCATGATTAGAATCTCTTTTGGTATAGATGTTCCATGATCTGAATCATGTAGGTCAGCTATGGATAGGTTTGAAGCCAAGTCTCAAAGGGTATCATCAGGACCCTCCTTTTGTGGGGAAACTTACCAGTATAGCTAGATTCCTAGCAGTTGGATGTATTTTTTACGATACTGCGTGTTCGCATTCGTCATAGACTACAGAAGAATGAAAAAGTTGCTACAAATTCTTGTGGGGGAAGCAAAGGGGGAATGGACTCCCTATAGTGGCATAACCACACGGGAATGTTTGAAGCTTGCACCTTTCGAAGTGAGAACCAAGGTCATAGCCTCACTAATACCAAGTTCCAACAGATTCACATACCTTTTTTAAATTGATGTATATATTTATTTCGAAAACTTAAGAAGTTGATATATCTTTGAGCTATGTATATATTATGTATAACACACAAATCCCTGGATTAGTTTATTTGTGACAACTTGTATTTCAAACATACGATGGAAGCTATCTCTGAAATGTCTGAAGCACACTTTTTCTTGATGAAATATAAGATGAAAAACATATCTATGAAAAGTAGATTGCTACAGGATTTCATTGAAACTCTCAGCTGTGTATTCAGGACTTAAGGATGGATAAACTCATGTGTGGGATACCTTACATGCAAAAGAAGTTCCTTTGAAAACAAACAAACAATCTTTCAGAAGAATTTTAGGTGCATCGTCAAATATTTTAACCTTAGTTTGATGCATATTTTGTGTTATGGATTGGTCTAAATGATGTGGAGGAGGCATTGATCGTACAATCTGAGAAAGCATTGATTTGAACCTGCTTCTTTCAAGAAAGTGGCTTGTAGAGCCTATATTATCCCTAAACCAGTACTTAGTCATGATAAACCTGTCTATTCTTTCCATTATAGCTTCTGGCCCATGCCTCCTGTTACCACTCAAACTCTACCCAAGGAGTAAAAGTCCTAACCTCGGTGGGAGAGACTAGAGGCACCACAGGCAAGCTACCCACTGTCACCTCGGTAGCCTTGCTCCACAGTTCAGAGTCCAGGCTAAGTGAACTAAGCTACGCTAGCCTAGGGAGAAACCCCCACAGGTCAATCTAGACTTGAATCATTATAGATGTGAGTGTTTAATTAGCCTTGATTGATTATATGAGTATGGTTAACCAAATCATCAAAACATGCGAGGTATGAGTCAATTACCGGCATAATACAAGACAAGTATGGGTTTAGAATCAATGAACTTGTACTGAGAATGTTATTTAATGATCATAATGAGTAATTCCATTCATCCAATAAGTGCTGTGTCCATGAAATGCTGGATCATAGGAATGGTTAAATTCAATGCTGTGTCAATCTCATAGACTGTGTCTTTGTTAAAGACTTGATCCGATTCATTCATTGATGTATTTCAAGATGTGCTGTAAGTTTTAATCACCATAAAGCTCATTGAAATGTTCAGATTCCAAGCAAAGATAAACTACTGTAGATAAACAAACCAACAGCCTTAACAAATCATTCATGTATATGAAATACATCATGGATATGTGTTTTTTTTAAACCAAAACAGAAAACATTTTTGTATTATAAAAGGGGGGCTCTGACGAAGCAACAGCTCGTTACATCAAATTTGGATTCAAAAGGAGACTTTGTTGCCAATCTATTTTTTATACAGAGCATTTTACTATAAACTTCAAAAACTGAGCTTAAACTGAGCTTGACTTCTATGTATTCCCACTAGTTGCTATCCTAATATATTGGCCTAAAAGACGAAGAGACTTGAAAAACATGCATGATTTAAGTTGGTACACTGTCCTGTGCTTCGCCTTTCTCAGATGAGTGGGTAAGGTTGGATTCTTCAATGTCCATTGGGTCTCGAACTTGGCTGACTGTGTCGTCCTCCATTGTTCCTAGCTGCTTATCATCCATATTGATTGAAACCCCAAAATAGTATGGTCCTTTGATCATCAAACTAAGGAATTTGAAGGAACCAATCCACTCCAAATGACAAATATTGTTCAAGTGTTTATCATGCATTTAAATTTTCTTCAATGATCAATTACACTTGAATTCTTGTGAAACAACAAATATTCTAGGCAAGACCCAAAAAAAGAGAAAAAAGGCTTTAGTCAAGGGTGTGCCGTATGCTACAGCCCTCAGATATACTTGTAGGTTCGGACACCCACAGTACAAGAGAGTAGTCTTCCCGAATGTTGTTTTCGGTGAACTGTAACAGTTCGACGGCCTAATTGTTGGTTTCAGGATACCTAGGGGGACTTCTGATATACTCGAAGGTATGTGGAAGTGTAGCTTTGGGTTCAAGTGTTGTCTAATGCAATACTACTTGAGTGCGTACCAACAAGGGTTACACGGACTTCCAACAGGGTGAGATATAATCTCTAGGAAGCCCTCTGAAATCTCATGTATTCCTGCATGTATTGATCCCAAACCACAGTTTTAAATGCTCAACGATAGCTCCCTATCGTTATTTATAAAAATTACTAAGATCTTGCCCTGAATTATGGCAACATCATCATTCCTCACATTTAAAAAATAAAGTGCTTGAATCATAAAAAAAATAATATTCACATCAATGGACATGCTGATCATCATCATGGTCGGGATCATGTTCTCCATTGCAGGCCACAGGATATGATCTCCTCTAGTTACTCCTAGGCATGGGGGGGGTAACAACCCCCACTCCATATCCTTAGAAATCGTATTTAGGAATAACCCTACTGAGTTGGAGAAAAGCCAACTAGAAGAGAGAGGTGTTATCCCCCTAGGCTAGGGGTAACTAAGGAGATGATGTCTTGAGGCCCGCAAATTGAAGACATGGAGTGTCGAGAGCTAGATGAGCAGGCAGAGCCCCTCCTCTCACCACACATCACTATTGGTTGACAACAACAACGTCCACCACACTAGCTTGGCCCACAGAGGACGACAAGTCTTGCTTCATGATGTAACAGGTCTTGTTTTGTGGTGTCATTTTAATAATTGAAGCATTTGNAGCCCCTCCTCTCACCACACATCACTATTGGTTGACAACAACAACGTCCACCACACTAGCTTGGCCCACAGAGGACGACAAGTCTTGCTTCATGATGTAACAGGTCTTGTTTTGTGGTGTCATTTTAATAATTGAAGCATTTGAGCATGTTGCAAAGAGTCCTTTCTTGATTATGAAAACGTTTGCTTGGAAATTATACCTTTTGCCTCATTTCACCTTGGTGGTTGACATGGTTTTCTAGTAAGTGGGTCACCCTCGGGAAAAGGGTTGCTACTAGGGGGGTGTTGCTGTCCTTATGCACACTTGCAAACGTGGACTAAGTCTCAATCCACTTAGTGTGTCCTCGGAGACACAATGTCTAAGTTCAATCCCACTATCACCTCGACTAGAACTTCTTCCGTCTAGGCTTACTCATAGGGAAGCCAAGCGGGGTAGACCCTAGTTACTATGTGAGATTACAGGTTAATTCTAGGAGTTGATTTTAATTAGTTAAAGGTTAGGGGGAATCTAGCCTATATGAGAGTCAACAATGCAAATGCAAACTTTCAATGCAAAAGCAAACCTTTCCCTAAGACAACTAAGACTAGTGCCTAAGGTTGGGCAATGGGGTCAACTAAAGTTACAAAGAGATTAGACTTTACAAAGGATTACAATTAGATACAAAAGAATTACTTTGCAAGAATTACATTGCAAGAATTACAATTGAATTAGATACAAGTAAATGAAATAACTATCTATACAAAAAGAATACAAAGAATGCTAAAGATACAACAACAATATATAAAATAGGCAAGCACTAACTTGAAGCTAACTTGACTTATTTGTGCAGGGAAAGAAAAGATTACTCAAAGAAGATCACCACAACACAACAAGTCAACAACCCAAACAATGAAGTGCCTCCACAAGGTGCGCAACTTCAAGGGGTTGTCTTCAATGGCATCAACACAGAATTACAAGCCCAAACAAGAAGTACCTCCACAAGATGCACAACTTCAAGGGGTGAAGCAAAAGATAGATGCAAGATCAAACGAAGAGCCTCCATGGGCAATTGCGCAACATCAAGGGACTAAAGATAAAGCAAGTAAAGTCACCAATGGCAAAGAGATGCACAACTACTGGTTAATCATCCACAATGCTCAATAAAATCACATGTAAAGTAACTTAAAGTGAAATGCTTGCTGAAATTATAGAGCATAAACCATGAAAAGATTAAGAAATTATACGAAGTTGAGGTGGATTAAGTTTTAAGATTGCTTAAGTGGATTAAGTTAAGGTGTGAATCCTAAAACTATATGATTTCTCTAGAACTCTCCCCGCTTATACCAAAAAGACTGCTGGGTGCTCAAGAAGTGAGGCAAACAAGGCCACACCCTAGCTCCACAGGTCAATCCGGGGAACAAAAGTACTCCAACAAGGGGGACAGTTAGTGTCGTGAGACCATCCATGATCTAGCATCCCCTGTCTTTTTCTTAAGTCCTTTTTTTGTTGGCAAAGTTGGGACAATTAAAGGTGCTCTAATTAACTAGATAGATTGAATCCCTATGGATCTAAGGTAAATTGAATCTTAGAATGATTAAGTTAAGTTAATTGAGTAAGTGCTTGCAATGTAAAGTGCTTGACAAGTAAATTACAAAAAATAAAGATGCTTGAATATACAAGTGCTTGAAAGTAAAAGTGAAGTAAACTGCTTAAACTCGAAAGAGATTGAGTGATTGAACTTGAAAGCAAAACAAATACTTGACAAGAAAGAAATAGCTTGAAAAAACACAAGTTGTTACTATGCCTCCACGGATTAAGCAATGAAATGAAAAGAGCTTCTAAGATCTAAAGATAAACCATAGACACAAGCACTAGAAGCAATAAACCACAACTAATCACCTAGCCTTACAATATAGGATGGTTGGCTTGGCCAAACTCTTTCTTAGGTGTAGGCAAACAATAAAGAATAAAAGAACTTGAAAGACAACTAATCTTAGCCACACAACCTTGTCTTAAAGACGAGTGGGGCAAACTAGAAATGAAAAGCAACGCTGAAAATAAAACTAATTAACTAGCCTTACGATATAGGATGGTTGGTTTGGCCAAACTCTTTCCTAGGTGTAGGCAAACTAGAAATTAAAAACGCAGAAATTTTAATTTGCTTGAGAAACACAAGCCCTAGAGACTCTCTTGGACTTGCTTACAACTTGAGAAAGGAGAGGAAGAAGGGGGTATTCAATACCCTTGCTTAGGAGGAGTTTACTTGACTTTAAATGGCCCCAAATGGGCTGTTCCTCCACGTTTCTGTCACAAACCTACAAAAAACCATCGAGTAAAATTTGCTGGAAAAGCTGTAGAAATGACAAAAAATCTGCAGAAAATTTCTGTTAGTGAAAACCAAAAATTTATAGTAGAAAACAAGCAGTATATATATTCGTTTTTGGTCTATTTCAGAACACAAATCCACCCAAATATAGAGGAATATGAACAAAAAAGAAGAACATAAAATATTAGAGGTTTTAAGTGGATGATGAGGAAGATTTCCAGATCGAAAATCTATCTTCAAAACCCTTAGGTGACCGGCAAATCCCTTGAGACAATGCTACAGAAAAGAGAAAGGGGTGAGCACATTCATGTAATAAAACAAAATACTTTGTTAAATATACAAGATATACTCACTAGATCTATGATAATACTACCAAAAGATCTACCCAAACATAATACTTTGCTTGAGATCCCTACTCTAAATCTACAACGAATGAAAACAAGAAATAACTAGAACAAAATCACCTCATTAAGCAATATGGCACCAAGAAGACTCTTCACACCATGTATCCTCCAAAGATTTCTTGTATTAGAAGCAAGGTAGGACAAATACTTGCCCAAGCTTGAGAAAAGAAAGAGAGAGCAAGAAGAATGAGAGAGAAGAGTGGGAGAGAATGGAGAGGAGAGGAGAGAAATGGGTAGAGTAACCTTGCATTGAGATAGATCATGGGAAATGAGGAGGGAAGGGCTTTTATTTATACTTGGGAGCTAAGAGTTACCCCTCTTGGATAAGTTACAAGTGTCACACATCCAAGAGAAATAGACAAAGTCAAGGAAAAGTCACTTTTATGCTTTGAGGGTTCAGTGATGAAAGGGGGAAAACACCTTTTCCTATGGTCAAACATTAAGTTAGACACCAAGGAGGGCGAATTTAGGGTTTAGGTGGCTTTTTTCAGTTAAACTTTTGAATTTCCACATGTCAATTAGCTAGGGAACACCACTTTAAGTTGTTGGCTAAGCAAGGGGGGGTCTTTTAAGTGGAAAATTACTTTTCCAACTTAGGAAACCTTTCCCACTTTCTCAAACCTTTTTGCTTCATTATTACAAAAAATTGACATTTTGACTTTGTCAATTAAACAATTAAATTGCTGACTCTAGACTGACTTGGACTCCTCATGGACAAAGACCTATCAAAACTTGTCCAATTGAGCTGAAACTTGGTCCAAGGGTGTAGGGGGTCTCATTCCATTTCTTTTGAGCACAAATACCCCTATCAAATTCCCAAGGACCTAGTTTTTACAATTTTTATCAAAAATTAATTAAAATTACCATTAACTAGGTAATTTTAAAAAATTAAAAAAATACTTTAGACTCGATGAAATTCCGTAAGACTCTAGGATATATCTAGCATGGTCATTTACAATATTCCTAGACACTAGCTACCATAGGGCTCGACCATTAGAACGCCTTTCACCACTTTGGAGGATTATTGTGGGAGTGAAAAACTCAAGGGAAATTAATAAGGTTGGTTAAAGCCAAATCAATAACCTGAGGAAAAAAAAACACTCGATGAAAGGGACTCCTCTAATGATAAAGTCCTAGGCAACTGACCTAAAATATGATCCATGCAGACCCATTACATTATTATCCCACGGAGGGGAGCGGAAATTCCAATTACAAAAATACGTGCTGAAGGCCAAAACTGCCTTGTAGAACCAACAAGTCTTTAACTTGGTAGCACCATCTGGGGCATATCTCATGGTACATGGAGTTGACCCCCTAGTCGAAATAGGTGGTCAACAGGGGGCTCCTTGAAGGGTCATCATACCATTTCCGCACATACTTGTGACTTTCCACACTTCTTCTCTCTCTTTTTCTTATCTTTTGGGTTTTCAGGCTTATTGTGAAATATCCTTGATTCGATGGATCTAGATATGTTCTACTGAAACTGATGTTTTGGTTATCGGATATGATACTCTGGAGGTTTCTGGATGCGTTTTAGTTTCTTTAACTTAACATGCATGGTGATTTTGCATGTGTTTATTCAGATAGAATGATGTTTTACAATTATATCATGCATACAAGTAATAGAGAACCAACACAACTCAATAATATGTATTATGTGAAAAAACAGGAAATACAACTTGCATGTGGAAAGCAGAGAACTAATCATTAGCTAGATCTCATGGATCATCATTGGAATACAAATAAAACTAACATAAAATACCAATGATCAGACGATGTGGATGGATCTACAACATGCACGGGTAGATCGACTACATGCAACCCCAGAAGCTCATGACAGCTGCTGCAAATGAATGATATATTCTCCCTGGTGGCTACCCTCGTCCGATCGGCCTAAAAACTGTCCCAAACTGGGCGCCTTGGCCTCTAAGCTCCTCCTGATATCTGATAGACTGAAGATCGGCTCACTGAAGCTCTGAATGCACCCCAGATGAGATCCCTTGGGGGTTTGCGCACCTCCTGGGCTTTGGTAATGCACCCTGATGATTCCACCGTCAGGATCAGATGATACCTGTCTCAAAATGAGCACCCTAGCCTTCTCTATAATGGGTCGAGAGGGTTTCCCCGGACTGATCCGGTGAGCTCTTTGGAACCCTCAATGTACCTCCCCAAGTGCTGCGCACTTCCTGGCTGACTGATGCACATAGGGAGATTCCTCCGTCGGAATCTGCTGCACATAGGGAGATTCCTCCGTCGGAATCTGCTGAATGATGGATCAAAAGAAGCGCCCTGGCTTCCTCTCAACTGGGTCAGAAGGATATGGCGAGATCAGCTCCGGTCTTGTCCAACTACACAAACTATCTCTCTAACCCTTGTGCCCTCACTGGCTGCAATGCGCACTAACTAAACTGGGTTTGTAGATCACTGATATGGCACGGTGAAATACCTGGATGGTACTTTCGATAGGCTAGGGTGTGTCTTCCAACACCGAAACCGATCTGTGGTGGTGGTTTCCTCCAAAAATCCATAAAACATATGGTGAGGTCGACTTCCTCCTCTGGAATCTGTTTCTCAATTGACAAATCAATGAAAATGAGGAATTAGGTCGAATTCCTCTTCTTATACCTCCACTGATCTAATTTGTTGTTGACATCACTTAAGCTAGGTGCCTTTCTCCTAAGTCGAGTGTGAATAATTAATTAAGTCCCCCCTTAACACCTTTTTCTTCTATTTCTCCGTTGACTTTCGCTTAAATGACTTTTCCAATGCCTTTTGGCTTAATTCATTGTTTAGCCCTTTATTCACCCTTATTTTCCCCTTTGTTCTCTGTTTGTACCTGATTATAGTCTACGAGAACAGATAGACTACTAAGTCACTCCCTGTTGAGACTATTCTTGGGAACGGGACATCACATATTGACCCCAAGAAGGGCCTGTACTTCATTTCATGGGAAGAAGGGGCTAAAGGCCCATAGGTGTTAAAGCTGGAAAAAGTTAAAAGCCATAAATTATCCCTCTAGATGCATGTCCTAAGGTCCTGGGAGCAATGAAACACTTCTCCATTAAAAAAATGAAGGACCTTTAAAAAAGAAAACATATAATTAATAAATGTCTTGTTTTTTGAGGGAATGCATTTGCAGTGCCTTTTACTTTCCTTGCACATGACACTGAATGTTTTCCTAGCTCCAAGTGGCATTATGATGCTCCTTACTTTCCATTGCACATAACACTCGATGTTTTGGACCATAATAAATTAATGGCAAATAAAGGGCTTGGAAAAAGGTTGCATTGCAAACGAGGGATACAACACACCCTCCACAAAGGCACCCATAAATGAGACAATATGAGCCCTTGATATGTCAAGAACCCAATGTCAAAAAGTCATACCCCCATGCACCTCATACTCATTACATGACTTAGAGAGGGTCTTCTTGGGAAACACTCCTTGACTTGGGGATTGATCTACCCAATAGGGCACCATGACAACCCTCCCGTACTTAAATTTGTCAAATTTTATAAGGTCTTTGAGCATTTGTCTAGTTTGAAAAGGGGGAACATGGTGCACATGTTTGGGTGGTTCCTTTATTAAATATGGCTTACATAGCATGATACATGTGACTTGTGGACCCTTGGAGGGCGTACTTGTTTGTCTTTGTAGGACCTTGCCAGGGGAATAACTATTCCATGGAGGAATTGTTCCATTTTGACCTTCATGGGGTGTTGAAGACCCAAGGATGGACACCACACCCCACAGGATGGGCAGAGGACCCAGAGCTCTTGTACACATGAGGTGATGAACGTTGCCTTAGGAGGCACCTTGACAACACTAGAGGATGACATCGTAGTGTTAATGTTTAAGCCATTATTATAGATGTTTGCATTTCATTAGATAACAATAGCGTAATCCAAGATCACTGAGAAATACACAATCACAAAAGACACAACATTTATCTTGGGAAACCCTCTAGGGGGAAGAAAACCCAACAAAACTTCCTTAATATAGATAGCCAATACAATGCCAAGAGATCTCTATGCTAAAACAGAAAGTCCTCTCCAAGATATGCGCCACTCTCTCTCTCCTTTGCCG
>SNQJ01S0068648.1:4834-38183 GCA_010110895.2 Picea sitchensis | reverse complement strand
AAGTAAAAGATGATATATTGACCTATCTAAGAGTGTTAGAATGCTGAAACAAAGATGAAATGTGTGCAGAAATAACTATGGAAAACAGAAATGCTAGGAGTTTGAGAAAGGGTTAAGGGTAGGCTCCTCTTCGATGCTATCCCTCCCAATAATCCTTTTGAAATGACCTGCAAAACTCAAGCAAAGTGGTGAAGCATGGAAATAGACAACATTTTGAATAGACCAATAAACAAAATACTTCTATCTATTAACTATTCAACAATACATAAACTAACAAGAATACTCTTTCCTAGTTTACCCTAGTAAAATACTTTACCAAAGATCTACTTGCTACAACACAACCAAACTAGAACAATGCAAGTCACCTCATATGTATGAAGAAACAAGAATACTCTTCAATTTCTCCAAAATCCTCCAAAGCTTTTCTATTAATCCAAAATAAGAGAGTATTGGAGAAATACTTCTTCCAAAACTCTCAAGAGCAATGAGTTGAGTGGCTTGATGGTAAGAGCAAGAGAGTGGAATGAAATTTCAGCAGAGTAACAGTAGCTCAAAGAATGGTAGCTAAAATGAGTGAGGAGGGGTCTTACTTATACCTCTAGAGGCAAAGTGAAGGCATCTTGATGAGTGCCAATTGTTGGTTTTCAAGCAAGGGAGAGAATCTCTATGAAGGGGGCGCCCCACCTAGGGTTTTAGGCAAGGATCAATCCATGGATTGATGATGTGGAGGACGTGGGCCATAAGGGAGTGAAGTATGAGGCTAGGGGGGGCACACCTCTCATGAGAGGGGCCCATAACACATGGCAATGCTCAAATGAATGGCATGGGAGGAGAGGGGCGTAAGCTTAGAAGAGGGGGGCGTGAGCTTGGAGAGAGGGGCGCCACATAGGATGGGAAATGAAGTGTGGGGCCAGGGGATAAGAGATGTGGAGGTCTAGGAAGGGCGCACCTCACATATGAGGGGCCCACTCAAAGTATTAAGGCAAAAAGCTAAGGTTTGGGTAAAGGTGGGTCGTTTTTCCCCTTAGGGAGTGGGTAAAATGAGTGGAAATGTAAGTTAAGTGTGTAGATTAGGTTGTTAAGTGGTTAGGATGGGTTTGGGTAGGTTATGGGGGTCTAACTTGCTCATTGCCACCTTACCACTAACTCATTAACTCAAAAATTACAAAATTTTGACATTCTGGCAATGTCACTTTAGCAATTAAAATTGTTGTTTTGACTGACTCTGACTCTAAGTGGACAAAGACATAGTAAAACTTGTCCGACTGAGCTGAAACTTGGTCTATGGGTGTAGGGGGTGCTATTCCATTTCTTTTGATCACAAATACCCCTATCAAAATCCCAAAGACCCAGTTTTTACAATAATAGCTCAAAAAATAATTAATTAATTAAATTATTAAAAATTTAATTAATTAAAAAAAAACCTATCTAGACTCTACGAAATTCCGCGAAACTTTCTACACTGTCTAGCATGGTCATTTACAACATTCCTAAACAAAAGATACGAAAGGACGAGACCACTAGGACGTCGTTCACCACTTTGGAGGAAATTATTGCATGTGCGGAGGGAAAAACTCAAGGGAAGTCAGCCAGGCCCGAGAGCCCGGTTGATAACCTGAGGATAAAAAACCCTCGGTGAAAGGAACTCCCCCAATGGAAACATCCAAAGGCACCTGACCTAACTATGATCCATGCAGACATATTACATTATTAACCCACGCAGGGGTGCGGAAATTTTGTTTACAAAATTTTGTGCTGGGGCATCAAATGCCCAAGTAGAACCAATACTGTCTTCAACATATGTGCATCTGATGATGCAAACTTCATGGCACATGAGTTGACCCCTAGCTGAATAGGCGGTCAACAGGACCTAAAAATCGATCCAGCTTTTTCGGCCCAACTTTTTTAGTTTTTTTTTTTGCTTCGAAAATCACCTTTCCTCCAGCTGCAAATTCGCCCTCTTCCTCAGCCTAATCGCTCTCTTCCTCTCAGCTTAATGTGTCTCTCACACCCTTACACTCTTTGTGAATCTCTGACATTGTGTATGTGACTCTCTCACCTCCTCACACAATGTGTGACACAAGTACATGAGCAAAGACTCCTTTGCTCCAATGCACTTTCTGTGTGCCTCTCACTCTCGTTAGATCTGCTTTTGTAATATCCTAATGACTAAAACCCTATCTCCAAAGTGATCAACGATCAAGATCTGATATTGATCTCTTGAGATCAACGACTGTGACTTAATCTCTCGTTGAGATGTATTAAATCACTAAGTCACCCAACTTTATAAAAGGTCACTTTAGTCATTAAATAAAAGCCACTTTAACAATAAAGTTGATATCTAGAGAGTGTCGCTCGGACATTTCCACATGCTAGGCACCGCTAATGCAGATTTACCTATCCGAGCAACTCCAAAAGCTAACACTCCCTCTTAGCAAGGAAGGTACTTTTGGATGAACCTCCTCCTAAATCAATCTCTGACCCCATCAAATTTGCTACTACTGTAGCTACTCCTTCTGAAATGGAAGACATCCCTGCTACCTCTGTTGCACTCTGATTTGATCTCTTGCTCTGCTCATCCATCAATGTCAAGTAATACCAGTTGACATTCTCTGACACTGATCTCTCGTCCAAGATCCCCTTGGACCCACCTAGAGGTTCTCCAAGCACCCTATACATCATACCTTGCCTGATGCCAAGCCTCACTGTTGCATCCAAGGCCGCTCCCTCTGATCGTATGAGCACCTATCCATCCTCAAGCATCATTGCATACCCCATATCCTTCATAGATGATATAGAGAGAAAGTTAACATTCAACTCTAGTACATACATCACCTCATCCACCTCCAAAGACACTCCTGACTCTTGTTGGAATCTGACGCATCCAACCCCCTTTACTGCATGCTTGGTGCACGTCCCACTCTTTACATGGTAGTCTGAGCTCGTCTTCGAAACACGAAGGAACACCGACCTCATTCCTGTCATATGACGAGATGACCCACTGTCCACGAACCATGCTACTACCCGTGCCTCCTTCTTGTTGGGACACTGGCTTGCATAGTGGCCAGTCTTATGTCATGCAAAGCATTTCACTTTGTTCATGTCCTTTCCATCTCCTCTTCATTTTTTCGAGCAAAACCCCTGCAATCTCTGCAAATCCTTGTGCCAAAGTTTTCGGTGCCATTCTTTAGAGTTCCAACTCTGATACCATGTTAAATTTCTTGAAACCCAAGAATCATAAATTTTATGCCAATAATTTAACAACTCAGAATTTAATCTACTGCTCATATAAATTCTGTAAACTATGCAAAAAATTTACAGTTGAGTTTGAACCATTAAAAATGCACAACAGAATCATAAACAACACACACATTTGAACATAGATATTTCTGGGCAATGCCATTGAAAAAAAACCCCGAAGGGAAAACCAGTAAGTGAGAAGATTTTATTGGTTTCAAAGGCAGAAAAAATTATAGCAGCTAATTTAGAAATTTCTTACAGTCCAACAAAAGCGGCCTGCTTTTTCGGCCCCACTTGATTGAAATATTGATTGAAATTAAGCATGCTTGGTCCACTATGACTTGATGACCCTTTTGAAACCAAAATAGTTTATATGGATTATGATGCTTTTTTTCACATCAAATTGAGTTTATGTACCATTTCTTCTGAAACTATATTCTTCGCTCTCCAATGTCAATGATAAGTTTGCAACACTTAACTTTAGATTTGCACATTGTTTTGACAATATGCTTTTGTAACCAAAAGTTTTCATTACGTTGCCTTTCTTCTTGGTTTGACCACCGTCAACCCTTCTTATCGTGAAACATTCTCTCTCTTCTGTTGTAACAACTTCTTTTGCAACAAGAGCTCTTTTTCTCTCACAAGAGCTATAAGATAAGATGCTTATCTTTGTCCCTTTAGGGTTTATCACAAACATTATTTTTTTGTCTTCTTAGGTTAAAACCCTAACCCTAGATACTCCCTTCAATTTCCTCGAAGAACCTAGTGCCTAAGGAAAAGAGAGCAAATATACATTAAGAAGACTACAAGAGAGATAAGATAAGATAAGATAATTATATTAACGTCCAACAAATGACCACAAAGTAGGTCAATGGGCCTATTGAGTACAATGATGTCGATACAAAGTAGGAGTACCAAAATGTCTCCTATATGAAGAGTAAGAAAATAAAGTAAAGCCCGGGATCTATGCTAAACCATAGAAAATCCTCGACTCCTAGTGCGCGTGACTGCAACGGGAGGTAGATGTATAGAGGGAAAAGATCCAGGACCTAGATCATGGTCCACTAGATCTATCTCTATTAACATACAGCGTCGAATGAAGAAAACTCAGGATAGAATGGTGTCTTGAGGAAGAGTTGGAGGAAGATTTGGACCACCCATTGTGCTGCTATCTGGAAGAGGTAACCTATCATTGATATCTAGGTGCTCTTGTTTGCTTGTTGGTAAGGGATTTGTTTTGGCAATGTCTTTGAGGTCTCTAGGGAAGGGGGATGGTCCTTCGGGTCTACACTAATATGGAGTCGGAGGTACTGTTTCTATCAATCTGTCTCTTAGTGTCCCTAGCTGATGGGAGCACTGTAAAGAAGGAAGTAGTCTACTAAGCGGAATTTGGTCTAGTAGGAGGTTGGAGAATGTGGGCTAGAAGATTGAGGGCCTCCTACATGTAAAGAACCAACCATCTTTGGTCTGGGTACCTAACGAAACTGGATAGGCTCTAGGTCCCCTTGAATAAACAATGAAACCTTCATCGGATCTCATAGTAAATGAGGCAACAAAATATGAAGTGCTCCTTTGTCTCAATCTCACGAAAATGGCATAGTTGGAAAATCCTCTATGCTCGTACAATTTGGTGATCTGTCTCAATTCGAAGTTTATGTGAGCCCACTCTAAACTAGCCTAGAGGGATGTGAAGAGAGTGTGCCTAATGAAAATATGTGTATAGGGGTTGGATAATGAGTCCGTCCCTCACCTAGATGAAGTGCTCAACGTAGAAGGCCATATTTGGACATATCTTGCCTTGGGGGTTTGTTCAAGTGACTCGCACAAATTGCTTGTAAATGTCATCCTTGGATGATCTTGTTCAACTCTTGTGGAGTAGGTAAGAGGTGGCCAGGCGCATCTAGAGAGTAGCACAAATTGCTTGTAAATGTCATTTTAGATGATCCTGTTCAACTCTTGCGTAGTAGGTAAAAGGTGGCTAGGCTCATCCAGGGAGTATCTGAATTCATGAAGCCGATCCATCAAAATACCAACGGACTCCAAAAGGTCCGAGACCCCTGCAAACCAATACCTATTAAGACGATGAGGACTAGATAAGGCAATGGACTCCAATGAGCGATAGACCAAGTATGGGTACCGATCTCTACCCTTTACTAAGTTTGTGAAACTTGGAATGTTGCGAAAGTGAAACAAGCAGGAGAATAGTCTCAAGATGAAAGGGTTGGGCACCAAACTTTGCAAGAATGATGTGTTGGGGTACTGTTTGCTGGCATCTGATGATGCATCAAAGGAGAAGGATCTACACTCTCTCAACTGAAGCCCAATCGGCCTCCAGTAAACAAGGACCCAAACCTCTGAGCCATAAAGAACTATGGGCCTAAGAAGGGAATCAATATGATACATCTTGGACTGGATGTCTTGAAAATAGTGTTGGAAACACTGTCTCTCAAGAGTGGCTAAGGATCCATACCCTTTGTTGACACGAGGTTGAAGAGCATGTCGAAGACTGAAGTGAGGCCTTGAAAATTATACCTACAAATGAGTATAAGTGATGGTGATTTGAATCTCCTCTCCTCTGAAAAGGAAATGGTGATCTAATAGAAGCTTCTTTGATCCATTGAAAATCATCACCTTAGTTTTACCTAGGTTGATCGTCAATTGTCGAAGATCACAGAAAAGTGCCAAAGCATCTAGTTGTCTCTGTAGCCCCTCCAGAGATGAGGCCAAGAGGATCACATTGTCACGAAGAATAGGATAGATATCAAGATTTGGTGGAGGTGGCACCCATTGTCGTCCTTGATATGATCACACAGAAAGGACTCAAGCTCATCTATGTAGATACCAAAAGGTGCGGGGGACAAGGAGCACCCATGTTTGACTCCAATGGTACCTCTGATAAAGTTGGGCATCCCATGTGCAATACAAAGATGACCAAGAACTGACTCATACAAGCACATAATGGAAGTCAAGAGTGTTTCGGAAATACCGATGCCTCTGAGACTTTGGAACAGGGCCTCACGGGGAACAAAGTCACATTCTTATTGAAAGTCTACAAAGCAACAATAATCTTTCGAAGAGCGATGTCTTGCCTCCTTAATGATGGCTCAGAATGTAAGGATGTGATTAATGGTTTGATGTGTAGAATGGAGCCTTGCTTGCCCCCTAGCTCTAAGGAGTCTTCTCTCAAGCTTCCTAGAGAGCTTCATATGAAGGACAATCACATAGAGCTTGGAGAAGGTGTGGCCCACCATGATGGTTCTATAGTCGTTTGGATTGGCACTAGGGCTCGATTCATGTATCGGGTAAATAGTGTGGTGCGACCAAGCCTATGGAAAACCCTTACAAATGACATGGTTAAACAGGTCTGCCAAGTGGTAATCTAGGGCATGGAGACCGTTCTCAAAGAACTCTGCTTGGAACCCTTCCCCATTTGTCGCTTTGTTGGTACTCATCACCCAAACGACCTCCCAGATATCTCGGTATGCGAATAAATAGCAAGAAGAGGGGGAGAGGTAACTTAAACTGGGGCCTGTCCAAGGACATCATATAGAGTGGAGGTATGGGAAAACATGAAATCTGGATTGAGATCCAATAGCAGGGGGAGTGGCAAGGGAAGATGGTGCACCAAAAGCTTTTGTGGGAATGGAGAAGGGAAGCATGCAATTTACGTCTCCTTAGTAGATGAAGAAAAAGCATGCCTAAGCTAGTTGTGGAGAGCTTTATACTCTGCGTTATACCATCAATTCATGGGGTATGACCCAACTTTTGGGGAATGAGAGGTGGACCGGGTGACGTGGGGGTAGGATTTGAGGGTTGGTTCGTAGTGGCAGATGAAAGACAATGATATTTAGCAGATGCAGTGTCGTGAGATGAGAACAAGGGTTCATGAGGGAGCATCTGGTGGAGGTGTGCTTCACTCTTCACATCTCTAATACTAGTGTGTGATGAATGAATGAAAAAACTCTCTCCTCCCTCTATTTATATGAGAAGTGAGGGAGGCCAACAATACAAAGTGGACCTAGTCCACTAGAAGTAACCTAACTATAAGAAGATAGGTTCACATGTGAAGTCCTCCAACTCCAAGTAACACATGTCATGTTCCTAAGGTATGCACGTCTTATAGGAAAGGTTCCATGGTTGAATGCTCCTCAATAAGGGTCCAACGTTCCACCTCCACAAGTCTCCAAAGGTCTAATGATCCTTCCCAAGCCATGTGTAATTCTAGGTCCATCCCACCTACATGATCATTTCTTAACCTAAGCATCCTCAAGTCAAGCATAAGCCTCCATGCGAGCAACCAAGTGTGTCCATGCCGTGTAGGGCTCAACGCCCTCCTCCAAGATGCCCAACACTCCTCCAATACAAGTCGTCCTCCCAAGTAAACAACCAACCTCCATGTGTCGGCTATCATCAAGATCCATAGGTCTCCAATGATCCAAGGATGAATTCTTCCCAAGCATCAAGACAAGGCATAATAATCAATGAAAAAGCCACCTCCCATGTGTATGTCCATCATGGTACAACTAAGGATCATCCATACACCATGCACTCCACATCACATGAAGCACCCATAAGCATGGTGTAAACATTTTTGGCGTAACCTCGAAAGCTAACATTCCCTCTTTACGAGGAAAGTGTTTTCACGAACACTAGTCCGCTCCCTTTGCAACTCAACCAAACCTGCTATTTGGAAATATGAACTTGTTGAAGTCTTGGAATGAACCACTGGTTCTTCTAAAGGAATTGTCACCCAACCATCACACTCCTCTGTCAAGGCATCACACCTCACCTCCTTAAAACCACTGGAAGGCTTAGAAGTGGAAGAAGCCAATGCAATATGGTTAACCTATCTCTTAGGAGGTATTCTTGTCCTCATTGAAGATCTGGGTGATCCTAGATGCTCTTGTGCATGTTGTAATGTTTGGGTAAGCCATTCGGCTTCCTTCATACTGGAGTAAAAGGTGAGGGCATATCCAATCTCACTTTGTTCACCCTTAAATCTGACTCATCTCTAACCTTTGACTCATCTTTTGGAACAACGATCTCATCCCTCCCTTTAATTTTTGAAGGAGATACTTGTGAACCAAAGGACCTCACATCTTCATCACAATTCACATCCTGGCTCACCACAGTATTCCATTGTGCTATAATATCGATCTTTTTAGCTATGGAAGTCTCACCGTCTCTATCAACACAAGACACTATCACAACATCTCGAACCTCCAAAGAACACTAACCACTTGTGAATTTGAAGCAACATAACCCTGGATCATAAGCCACTTGCCTAGATCCATAGTTAGCATCACGAGCCACGATTGTCAACAACTTGTAATCATGGGTAGCCCATGCACCTCAAAATCTTTGGCAATTGAAGCATTAACCTCAGCAAGGTTACATCCTTTTGTTTGATTGAATCCCAAGCAATAGTGACATCAAGCCCAACTCCCTTTCCTTAAGAGATTCCAACAACCTTGTCCTCGTACTATACACCATTTCCATGAGTTGCAGGCTTGAAATCAATCACTCCTTCCTCAATAGGTTATGAACCTATCTCCATGGCAACCCACGATACATGCTTTGCATGTGCTTCCTTAAAGCTAGAAGGCTCATCTAGCTTCCCGTTGGAGTATACAACTGCCAGAGGATCAACAAGCAACCTATAAAGGCCACCATCTGACACAACTCTAGCCAGAGTCCTCGAACTTGCTAGACTACAATCATTGATAGTGCATTGTTGTCTTTCAAATGCAACACAATATTGATGCTCTGTATACAAAAAATCAAGAGAATATTTTTCTTCAAACTAAGAACAAATAGAAAATCATTAAACTCAAGAACATCACCTGATGGCATTTATGATTTGGAAGGAAATGAAGCCCAATCCCTTTAAAGGTTAAGAGGCATCATCGCCCAAATCTACTCTCATACCTCCTGTTGCCGCCTTATACACACCTGGGAGATGTGGAAGAAATCTTCAATCCACTCGTTGTGTCCTTGGGGGCAAGTGAGAGTTAAGGTGCTGCCACCTAATCCTCAACTCCTCCATCTAGGCCAACTCCTAACGAAGCCAAGGGGGGGTAGTCCCTAACAAATATACTAAGGCTTTGAAATAAACTAAGTACAAAAAATGAAATCTAGGAGTTTATTATTCTTTTAAACAATCAACCATAAACTGATAAAACATGAAGTAAACATTCACCACGATGTGTAATCAAATAAGCATATACTCGCATCAAAAGGATATTGAGAAACAATTGTTAGATGTAAGTTTCATTTAAATTATTTCCAATGAATATGGAAATTGAAGATGAAGCTTGTGAGAAACTTAATGAATGTGAAGATTGAGACGGTGCCTTAAAGTGAATGCGTGGGCAATGTAAGTGAAGATTGAGACCAGTGCCTTAAAGTGAATCGTGGGCAATGTAGTTCGCGTGTTTTATTAGGATAAATTGATGTTTAGTTAATGAAATGGTTTGGGCCTCCTTGGAGGTTAGCTCTTTGTTTGGAAACTTGCGCAGAGTTTACCGAAACCCAATGGTCTCACCAATAAACTCACTTAAAGTGCTGGATGTCCAAAATGGGTGGGAAGCCAGGTCCCGAGAGGGCCCACCTTACTTCGCAGGTCACTTCAAGGCGTTTTCCCACGCATTAAGCTAACTACTTTAGAGATTGTCCTAATTAATTTATCAACCACTGACCAACACAGCGTGTATGAAACTTACTTCTAGCAGATCGAGACTAGCTCGCAACTGGAAGGGTCAAGAACTGCACTGAGAGTTGAGGGGAATTTGTTTATTTTAAACAATGAAATAAATATCTGAAATTGAAATGTGAGACTAATTGCTAATCCACACTGACCAGGCCTCTTTCGAGGAGCTGAGGGGATGGTTTATTTGTCAACTTGAAATTGCTATAAGTAAAACTAATCTAGCAATTAGTGTTCTATTTTGCAAAAGGAAATCTAATTAAGTTGTTGTGTAAAGCTTTGAGACTTATAAGATTTGATTCCTTTACTTACTCCTTAGATCATGAGAAAAATTTAGACTTTAAGCAAAAGGAAACTATGCATGAAACTAAAACAAACACAACCAGACTGGTTCCCCCCCTTGAGGGGAAAAGAAGAAAAGTGAAGCCTCCTTAGCTTCACTTATTTTATTAACTCGGTTACAAGTGCTCTTTTAAGAGTCTTTAGATCTTTTCAAAAGGACTTTGGATCCTTACAACAATGAATCAAGGTTTTACAAGTTACAATTTTTTTTAGGAAGGTGATGATGCTTCTGGAAGTCCCAAATGCTCCTAATCCGCCAAAATTTGGCAAAATCTCCCCTTGTTTGTTCAATGAACTGAACAAAACAGCGAACAAAGAATACAAAAGACAGCCAAAAACACTTTAAGAGTGTCTTTGGTTATTAGTGAAAATTTGAGAAAAATTTCTAAGTTAAATTCTACAAAATTTATGAAAAGGAACTAACAAACTCAAGCTAAAAAAAACTTGTTTCTTTAGAGTCTTTTGTGGCTGTTTTAAAACAGCAAGTTAAAAACACTTGGATGCTAGATTTGAACAATGACAACACTTGGAAAATATTAGCCTTTATCCCTCTAAATATTTCAGAAAATTACTTGAGTAAAGGTACTATTTTCCTATACAAGATCTAGACTTTTTAAGATAGAATATTTTGGAACAGAAATCAGATCTAAGCTATCACTTGCATGCATGAAATAACTGATGATTTAGATAGATAAACTAGATCTAAACATGCTTGCATATATGTGTAAGGTAACCCAGAAAATTTAATTTAAAGAGAGGAGAGAGAACAAGCTTGTGCTTGGAATGTCCTTGGGCAATTGGAGTCTTCCTGGCATGTAAGAGGGGCTATTGTCATTTTTTGAATCTTGAAGATGAAGAGGATGCAAGCAAGCTCCACCTCCCTTCAAGTATGAGACCCTACAAGCGTCAACACACTTACAAACAAACGTCAAATAGTAGTATCCTTTACATATGAAATCTAGAAAGCATGTTAATCAAGCAAGAAAGCATGAATTCTTTGATTACATATGAGAATCAACAAGATTTAAAATGCAAGCAAGCTTAGTAAATCTTGTTAAAAGAAAGATAATTGATTTAAGAATCAAGCAAGTTTAATAGATCAAGGCTACAATTTAATCAATTGAAAGAAATGCATCAAAACAATTTCATCTCATAGATTGGTACAAGACAATGAGCATCCACACATGAGATCCACACCAAGTTTGCCTCCAAAGCCTTTCTTTATTCCAATATAAAATGATAGTACAATTTACAACATGAAAGCAATCCTTAACCCAGCTTGAACTAACTTATGCAATGGGAGGATGCTCCTTTATATAGCAATGGGTGAGAGGTTGGGAGGTGAGGAGGGCGCACCACTTGGTGAAGAGGGGCGCACCACTTGGAAAGAGAGATCAGCCAGTGTGTGGGAGTGGGTTGCCACCTCTCCCCACACTACCACAACTCGCCACATATGAGATTTGAGGGATATGGGGTGCGCCACCTCTCAAGAGGTTGGCTGCCCACATGGGAATGCGCCACCTCTCAAGAGGGGCACACTTCTTATTTGGCACATGCTCAAATCAAATCTTGCACATGCCCACTTTTCTCTTCTAACCAATTAAAATCACCCACTTGCTGCCACATAACCATTTGAGACTTTATTTGTCTCCAACATGTCCCCACATGTTTCCTTGATTTTTGCCCTTTGTTGATTTTTTTGATTTTATTTTGACTTTTTGGGTTTTTTGGAGCAAAAATGATTTTTAAGTGATCAAAATCATTATTTTTGCTCAACCAAGTGGGTACTTAGGTAATATGGGTGCTCTAGGTCCAAAAATGAGCATCCCCATGGCATATTAAGTTCCCTAGTACTACTTTTTTAATACATCTTTATTTTTTAATTAAAAATTGTCGAATTTTGAAATTTTTTTAATTAACTGAAAAAATTAAAAAATCCTAAGGGGGACTTAGCACATTTCCATAAGACTCTAGGAGAATGTTTATCATGGTAATATACATTAGACACTAGGCTTAGATCCATGCTCAAGCCTAACCATGGGCATATACTCCGGCTCTGGAGGGATTGAGTGAAAAAACTCATAAATTATAAATTGCCTGGAAACGGAAAAATATAATTAACAAGTGAAAAAACACTCCAGAGTACAACTCATGCTTAAGACTAAGGTGGCTAAGACCTTTTACAAGTTCATCATGCAACATCTCTTATTACAATTTTTATTGAAACGTAAAAAAGTTGGTCTTTATTGACGGGCTGAACTTCTGAACTTTGAATTTTGAACATAAAAATGTTCAATCTTTGGCGGCTCGCTGGAAGTCCATCCTAGTACAACTTTGATGGATAACACCTCCCACTTGCTCTTGAAGCTTGCTAAAGACTTTCCTATCATAAGTCATATGTCTTGATGCCCCATTGTCCACATAGTGCCCAACAATTGACACAATGTTGGAAGATAATCAAGAGACCATGGAGAAGGTGGTTTCAAGTTGGGATGATCCCTCATCCACTCCTGCAAAAGTGCTAGTTGCGACTTGTTTTTGCTTTGCCTTCCCCTTCTTATCCTTTAGACACTTGTTGGCATAATCTCCCCATTGGTGACACTTGAAACATTTCAACTTACTCAAATCCTTCTTTCTTGAACTTGAACCTTCCCTCTTACCCTTATTGTATCCTTTCTTGCTTCCCTTCTTTGTCCTCCCAATGAGGGCCACTTCTTCTGCTTCCTCTTGTTTCACTGAACAAGACTCCAACTTGATCTCTTCCTGCACAAGGTCATCCCAAAGCTTTGTAAAATTTGGCAACTTCTCATGAGCACAAACACTTTGGACAAAAGGCCTCCAAGACACAACAAGTCCATTCAAGGCATTGGACACTGACTCTTTATCTTCCACCACTATCCTCATGGCATGGAATTGATCTGTCGACTTTGTGATCCTGTCGAGATAGCTCACCACTGTATCTGTCTTGCTGATGCAGATGGTTGAAAGCTTGTTTCGCAAGAGCATCTGTCTAGAGACACAAGAACTCTGATATAAACTAATGAAAGCCTCACACATCAATTTTCCGGTCAATTTGTCTACAGTGTGAGGAATGAAATGATCCTTCACTGAATCAACAATGATTCTCTTTGCCTTGACTTTCTTCTTAACATGAGGGGCCAATTGTGTTGGATTGGTAGGTGCACACTGCAATCTTTTCTTTCTCAACATGCTCCAAGATCTTAGCTTCCTCCAAAAACATCTGTTGCATGAACTTCCAATGTATGAAATTGGAAGTCCCATCTAATCTGTGAAACTCTTTAAGACCGAGCATATACATCTTGCAAATCTGAAGCATACCTCAAAGAAAAATCAATAGAAGTTTAAAATAACCTTTATAGGGGTCAAGTGCTTCTCCCAAGTTATCTAGGGTTTCACACCCAAGCAACCTCTACTAAGTCAAGCACCACTCCCAGGTACAATATTACTGAAATAGACAAATCCCTCTTCACCAAGACAACCTCAGTCAAAATAGCTTTGCTAATTTTGATACCATGCAAAAATTTTGTGAATATGAGTTTTAATGCAAATTTAAGAATTTTACCTCAAACATGAGGTTTCCCGGATCTATTACCTATGTACTTTCAGCCTTAGGGCTGATATGAAATATACAACTACAACAACAAATACTTCACTTTACTTCAACCCAAATCACCTATCAGCCCAATAGAATAAATACCATATAAGTGTACTTCAATGCCAACAAGTTATAGCTCGCAGGGCACACTTTTCGAAGCATATAACAGATCTGAAATAATTTTATTACAACAGAGTTTACAGTGGTAAATCTTCTCCTTTATCTTCAAGGTGTATGTTAGATCACTTAACAATTTCAACAATATAATATGTGAAATCAACATCAACAATAAGTGTTAGAATCTACCCAAACAAGAAGATAACAGAAGCTAAAAATCAAATCTGCAAGTACACAATATTTGGATCGTTGAAACACATCATTTATATATAAGTGATGAAGTACATGTACATACCAACAACTTCTCTCAAGTTGGTACAACTCAAGCTCTCCAAACCCTAGCTAGGGAAAACATAGAAAACTGTAGCCACCAACTCCTCCTATCTAGGAATCACTCCTAACCAAAACTGGTTACTCCACCAAAGATTCTCTTTGGCACCTACACTTACATCCCACAAGTGTACAAGGAATCTTCTTCTCTCTACTCCTTAATAAGAACATGAAATTCCTAGTCTTCTTCTCTCACAAGAGCTACAAGATAAGATGCTTCTTTTGCTCCTTTAGGGTTTATCACAAACCCTAGCTTCTTCACCTTCTTAGGATAAAACCCTAGTCCTAGATATTCCTTGAACTTTGTCTATAAACCTAGTGCCTAAGACAAGGAGAGAAAATATACAAGAAGAAGAGCACAAGAGAGATGGATTAGTGTGCTCGACTCACATCTCTAACACGAGTGTGTGATGAATTAATGAAAAGACTTTCTCCTCCCTCTATTTATAAGAGAGGTGAGGGAAGGGCCAACAATACAAAGTGGACCTAGTCCATTAGAAGCAACCTAACTACAAGAAGATAGGCCCACATGTGAAGTGCTCCAAGGTATGCACATCCAACATGCAAGGCTCCAAAAGGCTGAATGCTCCTTAAGAAGGGTCCAACATTCCACCTCCACAAGCCTCCAAAGCTCCAATGCTCCCTCTTAAGCCATGTGTACCTTTGGGTCCACCCCACCTACATGATCATTCCCAATTGTCCTCAAGTCAAGCATAAGCCTCCATGCAAGCAATCGAGTGTCTCCATGCCATCTAGGGCCCAACACCCTCCAAGATGCCCAATGTTGCTCCTCCAAGGCAGGTCATCCTCCCAAGCAACCAACCTCCATGTGTTGGATACATTAAAAAGTCATTAATTTCCATAGGTCTTCAACGCTCCAGATAAGAATGCCACCCTAGCTTCAAGACATGGCATAACAATCGATGAGTAATCAATTACTAGCTCTGATACCAATCTGATGTAGTGCCTAGAATGACTAGTTAATTAATTTATAAGTCAAACAAGACATAAACCGAAGTAGGGATCCAAATAAACTTGTCCTTGAGTCCCAAGGTAGAGCTTTAAAATTGCAAAACAAATATTAACATTCTACAAGTATATAGTGAAACTAAGCAACAAGAAAGAAAAAGGGGACGATGAATGCAATAATCACACGATAATTTAGAGCTAAAATAAGGTTATTTTGCATCAAAACCACACTAATTTAGTCTTGAGTACACAATATAAAACAATTTCTCATCTATTTCTTGTCTTTGCCTCAGAAAAAGGATTGCACAACCAATAGAAATACATTGCCTCCCCTATTTTTCCCACTATCAACTCCTTTCCGCTTTTTGTCTCCCTAAAACCAACCACTCAAACCATTTGAAATTCTCTCCTAGAACTCAAAAATTAAATACATGTCTCTAATTTTAACCTGAATAACCATCTCACTTGCAAATTACGTAACCAAATTGGTTTTGGTCTGACAAATTCCTCCTAAAATGTATAAATAATTAAGTGTTTAGTCCATAAATTCTGTAATAGAATCAAATAGTTCCTTTGTGGCACTTGCTAGGTGTGAGGTCTTCCCTCACCTACATCAACTCCACTGAGATAGTTTGGATCAAGTAGAAGGGGTTGGAGATTGGGCAGAAGAGGGCTCTTTACTCATGGTGCATGGTGCCCATCCCTGGTAGTTTTAGGAGATAGCACAGGTGTGCCACATCCAATTCCACTTTTTGGACAGACTGCATCTAAAGTGAAATATAGCACAAATAAACGTACTATCTTTTAGCTTTTAGGGTTACTTTGAAAGTGTTTACACCATGCTTAGGGGTGCTTCATGTGATGTGGAGTGTAGGGTGTATGGATGACCCTTGGTTGTTCTATGATGAACATGCACATGTGGAGGTGGCTTGCTCTTGGATTGCTAGACCTTGTATGGATGCTTGTGTGGCTTTCTTTCTTGGAGTGTTGGAGACATTTAGAGAGCTTCGTGACATTCTTCATATTGGCCACATGGAGATTGGTTGTTTGCTTGTGAGGACACTTTGATTTGGAGGAGCGTTGGGCATTATGGAGGAGGGTGTTGAGCCCTAGATGGCATAGGCATACTTGGATCACTTGCATGGAGGCTTGTACTTGACTTATGCTAGCTTGGGTTGAGGGAGTGATCATTTAGGTGGAGTGGACCCAAAGAGGCACATCTCTTATGAGGAGTGTTGGAGCTTTGGAGGCTTGTGGAGGAGGAGCGTCAGACATATCTCTTGGAGCGTTCATGCCTTGGAGCCTTGCTCGTTGAAGATATCACCTTGAAGCTTGACATGTGTCATTTGGAGTGTAGTGCTTCACATGCGTGGGCCTACTTGTGTAGATTAGGTTGCTTGTAGTGGACTAGGTCAACTTGACATTGTTGGGCTCCCTTATGTCTCATATAAATATAGGAAGGAGAGTGTCTTTTCTATTCATTCATTCATCTCTCACTTGTAATAGATATGTGAGGAGTGGAGTTCACCTCTTTCTCTCTCCTTGTACTTTTCTTTATTGTATTCTCTCTCTTGTTCTTGGAGTGCTAGGGTTCTTCGAGAATGAAAGGGAAATTATAGGGTTATGAAAACCTTAAGGAGGCAAAGAAGACTAGGGTTTGGTAAGACCCTAGGGGAGAAGAAACATTGTTGAGGAGTAGAAGAGAAGGAGACACTTTGCACTTGTGGGAGACAAGTGTTGAAGCCAAGGAGGACTTGCTTGTGTTGATGCTTACTTGTTGGAGATCTTTGGTGGTAGCTAGGGTTTTCTTGGTTTTCCCTAGATAGAGCTTTGGAGAGCTTGAAGAACTATACCAGTGTGTGATAACCTGTGAGTATGTACATGTACTTCATTTTTACCATATATATATGAAAGTTTCAGCTGTCTAAAAGTGTGTAATTGCAGATTTGTTTTTCAGCTTGCGTTGTCTTCTTGCGTGGGCAATTTCCAGCTTTTGTGGTTCATGCTTATTTGACATAACTTAGGGCTCCGAGTGTTTAGTGATTTAACATATATCTTGAAGATAATAGAGCAGATTTACTGTTGTAAATCTATAGTAGTTAATGTGATTTCAGATCTGGCTTATGCTTGGAAAAGTGTCCCTTGAGGGCTGGAAGTTGTTGGCATATGTTTGGTATTTACTCTCTTGGGTGGCCCAGTCCGTTGGGTTGAAGTGAGATGAAATTTTGTTTGTTGTTTGCAGTTGTAAATTAATATTTCATATCAGCCCTAAGGCTGAAGTTCACAGGGACTAGATCTGGGAAACCTCCTTGTAAGGTAAAATTTTTGAAATTGCAATAAACTATAGATTCTCGAAATTTCTGCACTATCAACTTAGGAGAAATTCTTATCTTCTTAGGCATGTTTAACCAAAATTGCATCTTTTTTCCAAGATTAGTCAAAACTTCAATTCTAATGAGTTGCTAGGCAACATGAAACTTGATGACCTAGGGTAATTTTAATTTATCCCCTAGTAGGGCATATTTTTGTGAAAAGAGAGTAGGGAGGAGCTTGCCACTAAATTTTGAGGCCCACTTCTAGGTTGACTTGTCCAACCAAAAGAGATGTTTAAGGCATTTTGGGAACTTACAGAAAGGGCACAACGACTGAGGGATTCCAAGAGAAACTAGTCTATGGTTTGGGTAGCCCATCCAACATAAGGGACTATAGCTAGAAAGGCATTTTTGGGCTCTGTTATCCTCGATTTCTAGGGATAACTAGGAGATCATGTCTCGAGGCCCACAGGTCCTAGACATGGAGTACCGAGAGCAGGATTGACCTGAGCATGGCCCTGGAGGGCCCATCTTTCTTCTTCTTTATCAGACTTGTCCTGTCAGCAGCAACAGCATCCATCACCTTCGGCTTGGACTTGTATCGGAGAAGACTCTTGCTCCATGAGGTAATTGGTCCACGTATCATGGTATGTGTCATGTTTGATCATTATAACTTTCAGATATATGCATCAGATTCCTTTCATTTCTGACGACTGCTTGGATCTTACACTAACCCACTTGACCATAGTTGGGGGGATTGAGAGGGTACCCTAGCAAGCTCGTACTCATAGGTTGTGGTTAGCCACCAGGGGGGATTTTGAAGAGCCATCGTCTGCTCCCATCATATTATCATTTTTACATCTTATCTCCCATTCATCTATCCCATTCCCCTAGTCCGGACATTAGGATGACCTATTTGCGGGGTTACACCTTATCCTGTGGGAAGAAGGGGATCGGTATTTGCGGGTTACAATCTTATCCTCAGGAAGAAGGCTAAAGGCCTGTGGGTAAAAGCACCGGGTAAGAGATAAAAGTCATAAAAAATAAAACCTAGAGAGACCTCACTGTGGGATCCCCCGAAGGCCAAAAGGCTCCTCAATAAGAAACAAGAGGGACTCAAGAAAAAATAACAAAAACAAGACCTAGCTAAGAGGATGGGGGTCTCATCAATGCAGCCAACCCATTATGTTCATAGGTTTAGCAGTATGACATTGCCATTATCCGTCACCACGCCATAGTGACCTTTGGTTGCAATGGCCAAGGGAAAGGGGGTCTCATCAAAAACAAATCTTCTCATTTCTGCAAAGTATTCATGAGTGACACTATCATTATATGAAAACCACGCCAGGATAGTGGATTTCAAATTGTCCTTAAATTATGAAATAAAAAAAAAAAGAAAAGTAATAAAAGAAAAAAAAAAGAATAAAGGCAATAAAGGGCTTCTGTTAATTTCTCATGTACAACTCGGGCCCTACAGGCAATCTTGCACGGTTAATAATACCACCTCGTCTTTCACTATGTTCCGACATCCTTTGACCACCCAACTGCAGGTTACATGGCTTGGATGTGATATCTTTGGGAACCTCTTCATGGATACGCCCAATAGACATTTCGGTTCTCTTCAACTCTTGTATAGTAGGTCATTGTAATGTCTTTGAGCTATTAGATGATATGCTAGGGGTTTCCATGCATGCATTTGACAAAAATTAATGATGAAATATGACGATACTGCTATGATCCCCGTGATTCAATGAGCCCATGGCGGCAAAGTTTTTGATGCAGACCATGCTCGACGGACAAAAATTAAGTGGACTCGAAGGCCATTACGGGGAGATGATTAGTTCTGATCATCGAAGAGCCCCACGATGGCTGTCGGACCTCATCGTGTAGAGACAGATGTTGATTAACGAGCTTGCACGGTGAGAGAAGAAGAAGGACATTTCACCCAGATGCCTTTGGTCGAGCCCAAAATTTCTAAGGCTTGACCCATTGCGTGGAACGCGGTTCCTCGATGACCCAAGACGCCCCTCTGTCTCTTTGACGCCACCTCCAAATAAGCATGACATTGATGTGGCGCTTTGGCACGCGGTGGCAGGGCTTGCGTCTTAGGATAATGCTTTGTCATCTAGTGCGATTTGCCCTAAAGGGATGCCTGTTCTCTTTATGCTTTAATTTAAAACAATATGATTTTAGTTATTAGTCTTGTTCGGGCCATTTAATGACCTAATTTTTAATTAAAGGTCATTGGATGATATAATCTGAGGATGTTTTCCCCTCATTTTGACATAACACACCACAGACTCTCCTACCGAGGTCTGATTTTTGCGCCCTACCTAGTATTTTCTTTGTTGTCTAAGTGAGACGAGACTTCAGTTGGAAGGATATTTTGGCATCTTATGGCATTCTCAAGGAAGGTTTACAACTAGGGTTGCATGTGCTTTCTTCATGGCATAATTTCTGCAAAACTTCTTACTGAATGGTTGTAGGTTCAATTCTCTCTTTGCATTTGCTTTTTATTAATTTGTCATTTGAAACCCTAGGTAACAAGCACACAAGTAGGCTTCATTGTTACATGTCCCCTGAGAGAGATATTTTTCAGCTATTGAAGAAGAGGGATTGAGCCTAGCCTTGCTACACTCATCTTGCTTCTTCCCCTAAGCTAGCTTTGAATTTCATAGGTTGAAAGAGTGTGACGTCCTAGGCCTACGTTACCTACACCTAGGGCCATCATCTTCTAAGGTTTGAAAGCCTTGTCCTTACAACACTTTCCCTTAGACTCCCATCATTTATGCTAGCCGCTTTGCCAAGAAAGCCTTTTGGGAAAGAAGAGTGGAAAGAGCTAACGGTGCCCTTTTGCTTAAGCAACAATCGAGTGAGTCTCTTTCCCCTAGGTTTTTGATTCTAGGGCCCCGCCATTGCAAATGACTTCAACCCCCAGTCTTTAAGCCTTCATCCTTTTCAAGACCTTGTGCCCTCATCTTGTTTGACTCCATATACCCTAAGGCATTGATCTCTAGCCTCCAACGCTGAAGTCTTTTAGTGTATTAAAACCAATCTCAAAACTATAAATTTTGAACCCTAACTAACAAACTACTAACTTTAATTAGGGGCCTAATGCCTTTGGTTAATATCTCAACTCTGACGCTAAATGTGTTGAATATAGCAATTGAATGATGATTTGAAGCATTTATTGATCAAATTGTTGATTGGATACATTATTAGCTTAATCATCTTGATAGACATTGATGAATTGATTCTCTTTCATGGCTAATTGACAAAACGTTGACTTCATTTGTATCTATTGCTTTACATTGCTTATTACATAGCAGATAGTTATTGAAGTACTAACCCTTTGAGTTATAGCCTGCATATATATATTGTATTGCTGTTGTCTTGTTCCGGGTAGGTGTTTTCAATTGGGCATACACTTCATTATTGGCTATTTAGCCGGACTATCTGACCTAGGTGGTAACCTGTGAGGAGGAAACTTTAACCTTGCTTTATACCTTAGCCTCTTCAAAGCCCTAGGTTGCCGGGGACGTCTCCCCTGGGCTAACCTCCCTAAACAGAAAGAACCTCCCCATTGAGGTGACATTGGGTGGGGAAGGTTCCTGTTACACTAGTTTGATCTCTATCCTTTAGCCTTTGACCTAAACTACAAATTGAGCGATAACAGGCTCCCATTGTTTCCACCTATGTTAGATGAGTTTTCAAAATGCGAGTATGAGTATCTGGTACGGTTAGAATCTTCACCCAAATTTGCAAGAAATGATAGGTTAGGAGCAGCAATAATATATACTAAAAAATATAAAAGGATTAAACAAAAATAATAAAAAAATAGAGGAAATTTTGAAAAAATGAAATAGAACATAAATGGTAATATCATAAGTTAAAATTATTTGAGACTTTTAAGCCTCTAGTAGTGGTCATGTGTTGAATTGTTGTAAATTTGCTCACACCCCTATGTTCATGTTCAAATATACATAGATTGGGTTTGTTTGACATTAAATCAACCCTATATTTCATAGAAGAAAAACTCTGAATCGGCAAGGGTCTTGAAAACATCTCCTTGGAAAAAATTTGGCAAAACAATTGGAAAACCTCGTCAAACATTAAAAAATGCATAATTTATTCATTTTTTTTTTCAAAATTTTAAACATTTTTCAATATATAAAGCAACAACAACACCATATAAACACATAGGCACATAAATATGGAGAAAGAACTAATATATATGATATAGTGGATACCAAATAAAAACCGATACATCAAAGTCATTATTGAAACTCTGAAACCAATACAAAATGACATCAATGATCACATATATAAATGTATATGTCCCAAAAATAGCAACTAGCTATATGATATCAAATTATCAATGCCCTTTCCCCCTTTTACGGGGAACAATCAGGGGTTGTTTGCCAGGCCTTGAACTAGAGGCAGAAGGTTTTGGTCGTGCATCAATGGTGGATGGGGGACTAGCTACTCCAATTTGTGTAGAAAGTGGTGTTCCACTTTCAACTAGCTCATCATCCTCCATGGTGTATGGATGAAGCTCCTCCTCTTGTTGTTTCTGTTGCTGCTCTTGGTCCCTTTCCTCTAACCATGCAGGTGCCTCATCCAAGAGAGACACCTCAACTTTCATCCTCCACTTAGACAATACATTAATATTGTCCAAATAAATGACATCCACTTCTGGCTCTTTCTCTATCTCCCTCATCCAAAGCCCGAGATTGTAGTGAACGTACACCAAGTCATTAAGACGTGGGAATGCCAACCTGTGAGAGGGTCATAAAAAACTTGATGAGTGTTGAGGGTTATAAATTTAAATTACAATAAACGTAATTGCCTAATTGCTTTGTTAAAGTTCTAACTTCTACCCTGTTGTGTCTTTTGGAGTGTATTTTGTCAAAAATACTCCAATTGCGCTCACAACCCGAAGAGCTACAGGTTTGACCGAGTATTCTAGTGGAAACTTTTCGTAAATTTGGTGCTTTTGTGCCATAGTTCCTCTACCAAACATCTACAACAAATAAGAAAGAAAGAAAACATTAAAGTTTTAAACAATGAACATAATTAACTTTCAAATAAAAGTTTAAATTTTGAAATTTAAAATACATAATTGAATTTTAAAAATCTAATGACTTCCGTGGCATCAAAGTGGTCCTTAGCTTGACTGCATCTTCAAAGCCAAATAATCTAGGACATTCTCTATACATATCTATCTCGCGATTTATTTGATCGCGAGTGCCAACATCAGGTACCATCCTCCGAAGACAAGTAAAGAGGCCACCCATCACCTCGTCATCAAAGTCAAAGTTGCATTTGTAGGAAAATGTAGGTTGAGGAAAAGCATTGCTGCATGAATGGGTTGATGGAGCATTCCGGTCCACCGACTATCAATCAAATCCCATATCATCATCTGTTTGTTGTACCTAGGGGTACCCTTTCCCTCATAATAAGCCCGAATAGATTTTTTAGCCTTATCCATGGCCTCATACAAATAGCCCATTACGAGCTTATCACCATCAACCAATCTCAGAACCTTTACCAAAGGTTGAACAACTGAGCAAACTTCTTCTAGTCCTTCCCAGAAGGAGTCATTGTACACCAATCTAGCAATGGCTCTACCATCCACTCGCGTGCTATATCTGCAATCATGCAACTCACCACAAACAAACATTTGCTTCAACTCGCACTGACATTGAAGCAAAGATTGGAGGGTGAAGAAGTGTCGTAAAACGTGTGACTGCCGGACATCGCAACTCCCTATCTTTGGTGTGTGTCCTCATGAAGTTGAGAACAAAACCATGGTTATATATGAACTTAGGGATGCTCTTCGCCTGATCAATCACCTCCTTTATGAAGGGAATTTTCCCCACATCCTCAAGCATCAAATTAATGCACTGTGCAATGCATGGAGTCCAAAACTGTGTGCTATGCCTCTCCATAAGCATCCTATTAGCAACCACATAATTAGTTGCATTATCTGTCACGATTTGCACCACATGGTGTGCACCAATCTCCTCGATGAACCCATGCAACAACTCACATATTAATGCTGCATCTTTCACATGTGCAGATGCATCAACTGATTTTATGAACATGGAACCTTTAGGACAATGTACCAAGAAATTGAGAAGGGTCCTACCCTTCCCCTCTGTCTATCCATCAGACATCATTGTGCACCCGGAGATTTCCCATGATTCCTTAAACTCCGCCAACTTGACATTGATGTCCTTCTTCTCTACTTGAAGATTAGGCCCCCGCAACTCCTCATATGAAGGGGCTTTAAACTCCGGGCCAAAAACTACATTGGCATCACTCATCGGCTGCCAAAATGGGTTGTTTCTGGTGATGGTGAGAGGTAAGTCACTCCAGAAAAGACACCTCCCCATTAACCTGCTTGCTTCTTGCTGTGCCTTTTTTTTAACCATTGATTTAATTGATGGTTGGGCTCCAACTCCAGTTCTTGGAACAAAGAAAGATGGGATATGTTGACCACCTATTTTGACTAGGGGTCAACTCCATGTTCCATGAAGATATGTACCTAGTGGTACAACCATTTTGAAGACTTTTTGCTCAACAGGGCAAATTTTGCCCCCACCGCGCTTTTCTATGTAATCGGAATTTTTGCTCCCCTGCATGGGATAATATTGTAATATGCTAGCATGAGTCAATTTTTGTCTAGTTACCTAGGAATTTATCATTAGGGAAGTCCTTTCATCGAGTTTTTTTTCCTCAGGTAATTAACCTTGCTTAACTGCAATTTTAATTATCCTCGAGTTTTCACTCACAATAATTCTCCAAAGTGGTGAAAGGTGTTCTAATGATCGATCCCAAGGGGTAACTAAGGTCTAGAATTGTTGTAAATGACCATGCTAGACATCTCCTGGAGTCTTGCAGAATCCCGTTAAGTTTTGATAGGATTTTTTAAATAATTAAAATTCCCGCAAACTGGGGATTTTTAATTATTTTTATGTAAAATGTAAAAAAGTGGTCCTTGGGGATTTTGTATAGGGGTTTGTGTACTCAAATCAAATGGTTTATGAACCCCTACACCTTTGGACCAAGTCTCAACTCATTTGGACAAGTTTTGCCAGGCCATTGTCCATGAGGAGTCCTAGTCGGTAAAAAATCAGCATGTAATTGGCTAAATTAAAATAGCCATATTTTGTGGAAGTCACTAAAGTCACGAGAGAGAGTGGGAAAATGGTTCCTAATGTCTTTCCTAAGTTGGGAAAGTGATTTTCCACTTAGAAAACACCCCCTTGCTAAGCCAACAACCCAAGATGAGCCCCCCTTGCTCATGAACTCACGGGAAATTAAAAATATAGCAAAAGGGCCCTCAAAACTTTGGGTTTACCCCCCATTGACCCTAACTTTACATTTGATGAGTGGGAAAGGTGTTTTCCCCTTTCCCCACTCACCCCTCATCCCTCAATTCACTCACTAACCCTAAAAGTGCGCCCCCCTTGAAGACTCTCCCCCCATGGATGGATGACACTTGGAGCTCATCCAAGTGGGGTCTCTCCTCTTCCTCATCTATAAAAGAGAGCCTCTCCTCCTCATTTCATCATCAATACTTAGAGGAAGTCTATTATGCCAAAATTTCTCCCATTCTGTCCCTCTCTCTCTCATGTTCTCATTGTAAATCTTGCTACAAGTATTTGTAGTAGTATTTTGTGGATAATAAATGAAGCTTTGGAGGATCTATTGTGTGCATTGGGAGTCTTCTTGATGCTCTTCATGGTGTTCTTGTGAGGTGATATTGTGCATTTCATTTCTTGTATTTCCTTGTATTCACTAGTTTAACTTGGAGACCCAAGCAAAGTATTTTGCTTGGGAATAATTAGTGGTAGTATTACTATTAATTTTGTGATAATTCTTTTCAAGTTTGCAAAGTATTTTCCATGTTTTTTGGATGCTCTCACTTCCTTGTGTCTTGTGTAGCAAGAGATATACATGTTTTTAGGTCACCAGAGGATTGGAGGAGTGATTTTTAGAGTGGAAAACTCACTCATTCAATCAACCAAAGTTTTCATTGTTTTCCTCCTCTTGTATCCACCATTCTCTTTTCTTTCACTAGCTCATATTTGCTCTAAAATGGTCATTTGAAACTCACTTATATTTTCAGATTTCTCTACTCAAATTTATGTTTCATTGGGCTAATCAAGTTAACAAGATTCTTGGTTTTGTAGCATCTTTTAGCAAATACAACTTGCTGATTTTTATGCAGATTTTCAGCAACAAGGAGGAAGTGCTACGTGTTTTGAGCCCCCAAGGCACTCTAAAGGCATTCTAAAGTTGGGATATCAAATCCCTCTTCATCCTCCTCTTCTAAAGTGTTGTAAGCAACCCAAAGAGAGTCTCTTTGGTTTGCCTTCTTTCAAGAAAGATAAAAATCTGATATTATAATAATTTAGGAAATATTGCCCACGCCTTGCAAAGAGATTGGCTTAAGCCATCCTTGCAAAATCGTGAAGGCTAGAGTTAGATTTATTTTTCTTGCATTTCTTTTATTATACCCACGTTGGCCAAAACGGTAGGCTAATCCTCCACTTGTGCCATTGTTGTGGGGTTGCTCTTTATTTCTAAGTCTTTTAATTTACTGTCATTATACCCACCTTGGCCAAAACGATAGGCTAGTCCTCTACTTGTGCCATTGTTGAGGTAGCTTTTGCTTTCTTGTCATTTAAATTCTTTTATTACACCCACCTTGGCCAAAACGGTAGGCTAGTCGTCCACTAGTGCCATTGTTGTGGGGTTGCAATTTAAATTTCCAAGTCATTTCAATTATTGCAAAAGTAATCATATTTGTGCTCCATCTCTGGCCTGTATTCTCTCCCCTGGCCACTTTGTGGATCCTGGGTGACAAGAAAGGGAAAAGGTTTGGAGTTTAGTAATTAGGCATCCCATTGTTATTGTTTCCACCACCAAAAAGGGTGACTTGGGAGGCTACAAGGGGTGTAAGTTGGGGATGACTTCATGGCACTATGTGTCCTCCTTGCTTTAGTGCCCAAGCATATTCCAGATTTGACCTGTGGAGCTAGGGAAGGACCTTGTTGTCCTTCTTATTGAGCACCCAACACTTCCTTTTGGTAGAGAGGATAACAGTGTGGTGTAGTCATATAGTTTAGGCTTGTATCTATCACATCTTAAATCCCCCTAATCAAATAGAGACTTAAAACTTATTAAAATTAACCGACACAACTTTCACAACATTGCACTTCAAGTTTTCAAAGCAATTTCAATTTACTTTTCATGTGATTCTAATTTCCAAGGTATTTCATGTTTTAAGCCGCTTTCTCTCATCGTGGATGTTTACATGTGATAAAGCACCTCTATTTTTGTAATAAACATTCTTTATTCATTAGAGACAGTTGTATAAAGTTAGTATTCCTTTCATTATCTAATCCATTGTGTAGATATTTCACTATCTAATTTATAGTTGTATAATCATTTAGTTGTTCATTTCATTATATATATATATTTCATGTTGTATTTCAATTTGTAGATAGTATTCATAATTAGTTTAAGTGCAAAGTAATTTCTTTTACTCTTTGTGGATATCCCATAGCATCATTTTACTTTTGTTTAAATTGTATATTTGTTGTATAATCTTATTGACTCCATTTACCCATCTTTAGGCACTAATCTTAATATAACTTGTAGATCAAGGGGTTTGCTTGTCATTAACTCCTAGAACACTTTATCAACTTAACTTAGTTAAGTAGGGTCTAGCCCCCTTGGCTTCCCTAGGAGTGAGCCTCGACAGAAGAAGTCCAAGTAGAGGTGACATAGGGTTTGGACTTAGGCTTGTGCCTCTACGGACACACCAAGTGGGTTGGAGACTCCTCCACGTTAGTAGGTGTGTATAAGGACAACGACAGGATCCACCCAACATGTGAATCTGCAGTTGTGGAGCCCCTCCCACTACCATCAGTGGCATTGACAAATATTCCTGAACTTTGATGTCTTAAAAGATGCAACTTCATCTTTCTTTGCAACTGCCTCTTCCCTCTTTCTTTCCTTTGTATTAATTGAATCATGGGAAACTCTCATAATCTCTGCGCTCACATTTGAACAAGGACCAACATCATGCCCCGAGATTTTGGCCAAATGGTATTTCAACCTGTATACTCCTCTTGTCATACGTGTCCGACATAATTTGCAATATAAAGAATTTTGGTTTGTTCCATCTTTAGGTTCACCATACTCCCACAATGGATCCAAGGCCCTAGGCATGTTTGCTTAGTGCTATGGGAATGGACCTAGGGAAAAAAACACACACAAAAAAAAAACATTAAACCCCACTTGAAATTTTTTTTGCAGCATATTAATTTCAAAAATCAGCCATTCAAAGAAGAATGTTAGCCATTAAAAATGGCATCAACAAGTGGCTAAAAAACTAAAAAAAACAAGCTAAATACCCCATTGAAATTTTCCAAAACACCCCTTACATTTTGTTTGTTCTATAAATTATTGGCAAGATGATAAAAAATAAAAACTAAATCTAAGCAAACAAAGAAGCAAGAAAACATGCAAGTGTATGGAAACAATTAGCATACAAATTGGGAAGGGCATACATACTTGTGCTTGGAGGTTGTGGATGAAAATTTCAAAGGTCCAACCGGTTGAAGTTTGAACCTTGCTTCACGACAAAAATCTTAAAAATTTGTGGATGAATTCACTACCTTGCCTTTGCACACCTCAAATATGCTTGATGGCCTCCACAAACCTCTTCCCTTGCTGCTCCACACAAAATGTAAAACAAAATGACCCCAAAAAAATTGAATCGGGCTTTTTATCTCGCGGCCTAGGCGATTTTTGCCGATTTTTTCCGGAGTTTTTAAAAAAGTCACGATTTTTTAAACCCTCAAAAAATCGCGATTTTTTTTTCTTCAAAAAATCGGCTCAATGGAAAAATCGTGTGTTTTTTCTACTATGCTATATTTAGTGCCATGGTATGTTTTGTAAATATGACCTACAACTTCATCACATTGTATGAGTTTTTTAAGGCAATTTTCATATCTATAAATGTACGCACCACCAATAGTTTCATAAACCATGAAATTCAATCTTTTTTCAACTCCTTATTCCATCTCTAGGACTATTATTTCTCCCAAAAGTGGTTAGTACCTGGGTATCTCTGCATTTTTTTAGATGGTAACCACTGCTTATTTCTCATGTGACATCAAACTTTCAAAGTCTTTGTGATAGGACCCTAAGTGGGGCATATATGGAGTTAAATGTATATGTAATGGGGTAATTTTATATGTAATAGGGCTCAGCCTAATAATGGGATCACATGTGCAATGAGTGAATAGGTATATATATAGATGTTATGTAGTTGTTATTGAGGGGAATATGTGATTTTGATATATGAATGTATTAGGGTATTTGTAGGAGGTTCTCCTATCTTTAAGGAGTTATTTTGTATCTCATCTCTCTTATCTATGTTGGATTTGTGCTCTACGCTCACATTTGGTGTACATGATGTGTACTTTGGTTTCTTATGATATTTTAAGTGGTTGGTGCATAACATTTGGTATTAGAACATACAATCATTGGATTTGGTTCGAAATGAGTCATGTTGGTATTTTCGCTATAATTATTTTTTGGGAAGTTTCATACAACAAAATTCTTGTAAGCCTGAGGAGACATAGCGAAGTACCCATGGTAAAAATTTCAAGTTTTGGTTCTCTATACTCTTGGAAATACACGCTGTGGAAATTAGGGTTTTTGATTAGTCCCAAAACTGGTCTCAAACAAGGTTTCTTGGAAAAACAATCATATCTAAAGCTAACGAAGTCAAAATCGAGTGCTAACACTTCCATTAGAAAGAAGAGAAAGCATAGTGTTTCCGGTCTAAATTTTAGAAGTTGATTTGGAAAATTGGACATGTGGTAGTCCATACAAGTTCGATCTCATGAAAGGGACAAAACCAAGAAGTTTTGGGAATGTTACCATAACTTTTTCTTGGAATATCGAAATTTAGTCAAACTTGTGGCATTGCAGAGAAGACATCAAACTACAAAGGGAAAAAGTTTCAGAGTTATAGGGGTTGAAATTTTAGAGATACTTTAGGAGAAATGTTGGCCAGGAAGACATTCTCCAAATTAGGGTTTTAAAAGGTATGCTAACTTGAAATTACATAAATTTGATTGGGATGTTTGATTGAGGTGATTCAAAGAGGAAACACAAGAGAATATGTTGGAAAAAGACAAAATAACAAATTGGTATCATCATTGTTAAGATATTAAGGTTGTAAGTTGAGGGCCTTGGTTAGGTCCCTAGTTAGAACTAATGGAAATACCTTAGTCTACAGGAGATGAAGATGAGAATTGTTTTATGAAAATTTGAAGGAAGAAAATTCAATTCATTATTGAAAAACTAATGGAGGTTAGAATATTAAGACAAGAAAAGGAGTCCTCAATGGAAGAATTGAAAAAGAAGGATGAAGAAATCAAAAGGTTGTGTAAGCATAATCAAGACCTTCTTAATGATGTTAAGAATGTGAAAAGACGTTTACAGGAGTCTAAATCAAAGAATAAGGATGAATATATTTCTATAAAAGTTGAAGAGGATACTACCAAAAGACTTGAAAAGGAAATCTGCAAGAAGGTTGAAGAGCCCTAAATACAGATGAAGTAAATTCAGAAATTGAATCTAGAATTGAAGAAGGAAGAAATAAATTGATGGAAAATATCACTATTTAGCTTCAGAAACAAAAGGAAGACAAGATTCAAGGTCAGTAGAAAATACTTTAAAAAGTGGAGCTTCATTGCGAAGATGTACATGTCAAATATAATGGCATTATCTCAAAGGCTAGAGTAATCAATGACCAAGTAGAGAGGATAGAGGATGCCATTCTCTTTGAAAAGAAGATGGATGACATAGGTGTGTAGAATGAAGGGAAACCATCAAAGGAGAAACCATATCGACACCCTCGTTACCAGGAAAGTTTTCAAGAAAAACAAGAAGATTGACAACAACATTACTAAAAAAGAAGATGGAATAATAAATAATATGCATGGAATAGGGCATTACAAAACCATTATTCGACAAGATATTATCAAAGACCGACAACTACAACAAATTGGAGAAGCCACAACAACAACTCATGGAATCAAAGGAAAGAAGATTTTTGGAGGGTACCATGTTATGGCCCCAAGGAGTGCATATATGGAGTTGAATGTATATGTAATGGGGTAATTGGATCATCATCACTGGCAACAAGAAGCATGGATATTTACTTGGTTTCATCACATATAAAGCCCTTAATTGCAAAGCTTTGAGGATAAAGTTTTTTGAAGGAGGGTACTATGATATGACCACAAGGGTGCATATATGGAGTTAAATATATATGCAATGGGGTAATTGTTTATGTAATAGGGGTTGACCTAATAAAGAGTCCACATGCAATGAGTGAATAGGTATATACATATGTTATGTAGTCATTAACCAGGGGAAGATGTGATTTGGATATATGAATGTATTAGAGTATTTGGAGGAGGTTATCCTATCTATAAGGAGTTATTGTGTAACTCATCTCTCTTATCTATCTTGGAGTTGTGCTCCATGCTCACATTTGGTGTACATGGTGTGTACTTTGGTTTCTTATGACATTAAAAGATAAACAAAAAATAAATAAAAAATAGAGGAATTTTTCAAAAACTGAAATAGAACTAAATGGTTAATCTCATAAGTTAAAATTATTTGAGTCTTTTAAGATTCTAGTAGTGGTCAAGTATTCAGTTGTTGTAAATTTGCTCACACCCCTATGTCCATGTTCAAATATACATAGATTAGGTTTGTGTGACATTAAATCAACTCTTTACTAACTATGCATGACTATATATAATATATATTTAGTGCCATGGTATGTTTTGTAAATTTGACCTACAACTTCATCTCATTGTATATGATATATTTTTAGTTCCATGGTTTGTTATGTAAATTTGACCTACAACTTCATCCCATCGTATGAATTTGTTAAGGCAATTTTCATATCTATAAATGTATGAACCACCACTAGTTTCAGTGACCATGAGATTCAATCTTTTTTTAATTCCTTATTCCAACTCTAGCTCTATTATTTCTCCCAAGAGTGGTTAGTACTTGGGTGGCTCTGCATTTTTTTAGATGGTAACCACTGCTTATTTCTCATGTGAATGAACTGGGCTTTTTCAACTAGCATGTGTTATTTTTTTTTAATCTCAGCGACCTAAGCAATCATATCAGATTTGTTATCCCCGCTTTTTAGGGATAACTAGGAGATCATGTCTCGAGGCCCACAGGTCCTGGACATGGAGTACCGAGAGCAGGATTGACCTGAGCATGGCCCTGGAGGGCCCATCCTTTTCTTCTTCCATCAGCTTTGTCTTGTTAGCAGTAGCATCATCCATCACCATCGGCTTGGTCCTGTATCAGAAGAGGTTCTTGCTCCATGAGGTAATTGGCCCAGGTATCATGGTATGTGTCACTTTTGATCATTAAAACCTTTAAATATATGCATCTGATTCCTTTTATCTCTAACAATTGCTTGGATCTTACATTTGCCCACTTGACCATGCTTGGGGGAATTGACAGGGTGCCCTAGCAAGTCTGTGCCCATAGGTTTTGGTTTTCCACTGGGGGAATTTCTGAAAAGCCATCGTTCGCTCCCATCATAACACCACTATTTCATCTTATCTCTCGCTCATTTATCCCATTCCCCTTGTCTGGGCATTGGGTTGACCTATTTACAGGATTGCACCTTATCTCGTGGGAAGAAGGGGCTAAAGGCCCAGAAGGTAAAAGCAACTGGTAAAAGACAAAAGCCTAGAAATAAAACCTCGGGATGCTTCGCCCAGGGATCCCCGAGAAGGAAGTAAAAAGCCTCTCATCAAGAAACAAGAGGGACCCGGAAAATAACAAAACATGACCTACTCAGAGGATAGGGGGTCTCATCACGAGCCAGCCTATTAAGTCCATGGGTACTAATAGTATGACATTGCCACCATCTGGTTACCATGTCAGGGCAGTGACCTTTGGTTGCTTGGCCAAGGGAAAGGGGGTCTCATCACGAGCCAACCTTCTCATCTGTGAAAGTACTTGTGGGTAACGCTGTCAGCTCTGGTAACCATGCCAAGGTAGTGTCCCCTGGTTAGTTCTTTATAAAAAAAGCCAAATAAAAGAATAAAACAAGAATAAAAAGAATAAAGGCAAGAATGGGCTTGAAAAAATTGCATCCATGACAGGTACAGCTCGCCTTCTACAAAGGCACCCACAGGTAACACTTATGCATCCTTGGCCCTCACTGCACCTCATGTTTGGACATCCCCTAACCACATCACCTCACTTACATGGCTTGGATGAGATCTTGGAAACTTTCCTTTCTTGTGGACACTAGCCCAAATAGGATGCCTTGGCCTTTTCTCCAATCTTGTATTGCAGGTTTTTGAAATGTCTTGGAGCTATTGACTAATGTATTAGGGGTTTTATGCATATGTTTCATAATATTGATGATGAGATGTGATTGACATTGCTATGATCCCTGTGATTGATGAGCCCATGGAGGGCGTAGCTTTTTGATGTGCAGGACCATGCCCGACGGACAGGTACCATTTGGACCGGTACACATGGGGAGATGACCAGTTCGGACCTCCATGGGGCTGAAGAGCCCACCAGGTGGATGCTGAGACCCCATCAGGGGGCAGAGACAGGATGGAG